>VYZT01057576.1:330709-367175 GCA_013400735.1 Pomatostomus ruficeps | reverse complement strand
ACCTGCTGAAACCAACACAGAAATTGCTGAATCATCCAGCAAATAACTACACCTGCTCCACAGGGAAAGGTGCAAAGTTCATCGTGATGAAGACTATTAGCCTTCATGAGGGAGACCCCCGAGGAAGAAGAGAAGCCTTCCTCAATGAAGACCACCAGGATACACAGTGCATGCATGGCACGTATGCTAATGATATTAATGACTTCTGAGAAGTAATTTATATAACCACACCCATCCCAAGGAATGTGATGAATATTCATGAATTTTACCCATAATACTGTACTGTAGGAAGCGCAGTGTGTGTGTGTTCGGAGGAGCAATCCCCCACGCAGCCGGCACTGAATAAAGCAAATACCCATTTCTCTAACTCTGTCTCTGAAGTGTCTCTAGGCTCTGTTTGGAGTGATTCGCTCCGAGGGCTGGAACCAGGCTGGGAGAGCTGCGGGTGTTCAGCTGGGGAGAAGAGAAGGCTCCGTGGACAGCTCAGAGCTGCTTGCAGTGCCTGAAGGGGCTCCAGCACAGCTGCAGAGAGACTGGGAGCACCTGCAACTGGGAGCACCAGCAACGGGAATAGCCAGAGCTGGGAGCACCTGGATCTTGGACCGGCCAGCTCCTGCCATGTTTGGTGGTGCCTGAGGAAGGGTGGGACGATGCCAGGGACATCTTGCAGTGACATCTCCCCTGTCCCGCTGGGTGTGCGCTCAGTCGCAAAGCTCACCCTGATCCTGTTCTCAATCTCACTCCATGTTTAGACAAACTCACTGACCCATATTGACTCTCATGCCAGTCCCAGACTCATGCAGCCCCAGCCCCAAGACCAAGCCCAGGCCTAAGGCAAATGCCACACTTAGCTTTAACCCCAATCCCAGCTCGAATCGAAAAGCCAGCCCTAACTGCAAGCCCAGCTCCAATTCCAGCCCCTTCCTAAATGCTCAGCCCTAAACCAAATGTCACGTTTAGCTCTAACCCCGAAGCCAGCCCCAACTGCAACTCTAAGTCCAAGCCCATGCTGTCATGGTTTGACACTGGCCAAACACCAGGCACTCATGAAAGTCACTCACTCACCCTCCCCTGCCACAGCTGGGCAGAGGAGAGGGAAAAAAATTAATGAAGGGTTCATTAGTTGAGATAAGGACTGGGAGAAAACACTCCAAGGGCAAAATAGGGTGAACTTAGAAGTACAAAGTGACTTTATTACTAACAAAATCAAAGGAGGATAGTGAGAAGTAAAATAAGCCATTCAAACCACCTTTTTTCCCCCAACCCCTCCCTTCTTCCCACCAACCCTGCAGAGAGATAGGACACAGGGGTTTTGGTCAGTTCGTGACCCAAGATCTTCTTCCACTGCGCAGGAAGAGAAGACCTTCCTCTGCTATGCCATAGGGTGTCTCCCACGGGAGACAGTTCTCCATGAAATTTATTTCTCCTGAATTTATTACTGATCAGATCAGATTAGGATAATGATGAAACCAAATTTTATAAACACCTTACTCCCACCCCTCTCTTCTTCCCTGGCTCAGCTCCACTCCAGATCTTCTGTAGCTCCTTGGCTGCAGCAGAATAGGAAGATGAGGAAAGAATGTTGTGGTCAGTTCATCACACATTGTCTCTGCCACTCCCTCCTCAGGGGAATGATTCCTCACCCTCTTCCCCTGCTCTAGTGCAGAGTCTCTGCTAACGGAGACAGTCCTCCAGGAACTTCTCCACCATGAGTCCTTCCCAATGGCTGCAGTTCCACACAAACTGCTCCAGAGCAGGTTCCTCACAGGGTCACAAGTCCTGCCAGCAAACCTGCTCCAGCCTGAGCTCCTCTCTCCACATGAGTCTGCTTCATTGTGGGCTTCACACAGGGTCAGAGCATCATTCAGGCATCCACTTGCTCCAGTGTGGGGGTCTTCCAGGGGCTGCAGGTGGATCTCTGCACCCCCCGTGTTCTCCATGGGCTGCAGGGGCGCAGCTGCCCCACCACGGGCTGCCCCACAGGCTGCAGGGGAATCTCAGCTGCGGCACCTGGAGCAGCTCCTGCCCCTCCTTCTGCCCTGACCTGCATGTCTGCAGGGTAGTTCCTCTCACATGTTTTCACTCCTCTTTCTGGCTGCAATTGATGTTGCACAGCAACTTTTTGCCCTTCTAAATGCATCATCCCACCATCCCTGATGGGCTCAGCCTTGGCCAGTGGTGGGTCCATCCTGGAGCCAGCTGAAACTGACTCTGCTGGACATGGGAGAAGCTTCAGCAGCTCCTCACAGAAACCACCACTGCAGTCTCACTGCTACCAAAATCCGGCCACGCAAACCCAGTGCAATCCCTCATAAAAGCACCAGCTTTCTTTGGCAAATTGGCTAGCCCAGGTGAGTGCTATCAGTTAGAGTTGAGTCTCTGCTCATGCTGTCTAAAGAGTGTGTCTCCTCTGAGCTGGATGCACAACTCTACCCTGTTGGCTCTGGAAACGAAAGACAACTGCAAAAGAACAAGGTCTCTGGGAGAGACACTTAAACACTCAAAATAAATACAGATGCAGGGACCTATGTTGTTTTTGGTAGTTGACAACACTGCTGTTGTGTTGGCTTATCCAACACAGTGCCTGGTTGTGACGTGAAGAGACTGTAAAAACCTCTGGCCGAACATATGGATTTCATTGGGTTTTGTGGCTTCTTGTTTCATGTCTTAGCCTTTTTCCCTTTTTCCTTTTTTTTTTTTTTCCCCAATTACCATTGCTAGGCTATGAATTAATGACACATGTCCTTGTTTTTGCAGATTCTGACTATTATTTAGCGTTTATTATTTTTATAGCTTCTCAAGGCCTCAGGGTCATGACTCTTCTTTCACTTACAAGTGAGTTTAAGGAATAGTGTCTCACCCACTGGTTACATTGTAAGCAATTCTAAAAGGAATAATTTCATGCTCAAATTGGAATTGCTATGATTTTTTTTTCCAGAATATGAGAGTGTGTTGCTTAGTGTTTCATATGTCTCAGCACACAGCACCCTAGTTATTTACAATCATTGGGGATTTAATTTTCCATTTCCATGTATAAGATTAGTATTTGAATAAATTGACTGATTACCAGTGGCAGGGAAACTGAGACGGTTTTGCAGAAACAAGGATACTTGAAGCAGAAAAGTCTTTATCTCACATTTTGATCATTTAGCAGCTTTTTGTTTACTCACACCTCCTTGTTCTTTTTTTCTCCCTTGTTTGTCTGACAAGGGGGTTCATCCAGTCTTCAGCATGACTCTGTTGTGCTTGCCCTGGCAGGTGCATTTCAGAGCTACTTATCCTTTGCAAGAAGAAGGTTTTTCCTGGGTACCTTTCCAAGGAAACTCATGGTGAAGCTATTCTGAGAGCAGCTGGCACTTTTTAGCTTTGGGTTCTGTGTCAAGGCTTGTCTGTTAGCATCCGCCAGGGATGTGCAAACCATCACTGGTGTAACTGTGTTTGTTTCACTCCCAGAGCTTTTACATGTGATTATTGAAAGATGTGGTGTCTACTACTTGTTCATCACTCGTTATATGGTGGGGTAGGGCTGGGTGTGGGACACTGTTATTAAAAGCAGAGATAGATCTGTCACTGAGATTTCATTACTTGTTCAGTTTCTTTCAGTTAATAATGAAGCTTGGCCTTTTTATAACAAATAGTAAAAGTAATGTCTGTCTTTGTTTAATATAGATCTTTTGCTTTACATAAGCACAAGCCTAATGTTTATTTCTGCTGTATTGGCTTAGACTGTTTTTCTAATATTCCCAAAAGTATGAAGATAAAGAATAGTCTTCTAATTATCAGACAAACAAGCTCAAAGCTCACTTTTATGCTCCAATATTTTTCTTTCCATTGTATTTGGTGGCATAAGATTTTGTCTTCTGTATATCTATAAACTAAACAGGAGGTAGTATAGTACATAATGCTACTAATTTCAATTTAAAAAAAATCTTTATTTTATTGTTGTTCCAAAGGCAATTTTAGGAGTCTCCTGTAAAAGCAAGGTCCCTTATGTACCTCCAAAGATCTGGAAGTCATTGTGACCTTGACACCTGTGCCAAGAGAGCAGACCTGGCATTCTCCAGCCTTGCAGTTGAAAGCATTAGCTGGCTGCTGCAAGCATGGTTTTATTTTGATCACTGCACTGAGGTTGTGCAGAGGAAGTGTGAATTATTCTGGAGTACGAACTGGCTTTCCTTGAGACTTATTCCCCCCTCTTAATCCACCTGGCTTGAAGGTCAGGCAGGTCCTGAATGTCAAGGTTCACTCAGCAGGAATTCTGGTTTTTCTCCTGCCCCCACCTTCTATGCAATTCCTCTTCCAGGGCTTCTTTCTTCTTTCTCTAGGCTGTTCCTGAACCAGGAAAAGTGCCATGGTGTTCACCCTTCTTGCAGTTCCTCGTTGGGTGACAACTTCTTTGGTCAGCAGCATAGTGCTGCAGCACCTTCACCTTAACATGGCCTGGAAGGCTGTGTTTGGAATGCATGTGGGATAATTCCATATGCACATTCCCATACTGTGATTTTTGGTCACATGAGAGCACATGGGACTTCACATGCTGACATGGGGACCAAGGTGAGCTGAGCTATGGAGGTGAACTCACAAAGGTTCACACCACTGAGCAGGAGCTCAGTGCAGAGCAGCTGCAAGGAACCCAGGGTTCAGACCTCTATTGCTCCTGCCCCAAAACTGCAGCAGGATCCTCTTGTATTTTTCCAGCCCCTCTGCAGCTCAGAGACAGTGGCCATATAAAAATATTCTCTCAGCTTTCCCGTAGTCTCAGGTCAACACCTCACAGGCCTACAGAGACATCAGGAAGCAACTTTCCCCCAGGACAAGGGCACTGAGGAACATCTGGAGACACCTCTGGGATCTGGCCAGGATCTAGCTCTGTGCTGAGCATTGGAATCGCTCATCTGATCCATCTGCTGGGCATCGATTGAGCTGCCAGAAAGTCCTACACCTGGCACATGCCATGCTGCTCCTCAGCCCTGGACTCCAACGGCAGCTCTGAGAAAGACTATGGAGCCTCTGTGGCTCTGGGGAACCCCAGGAGCAAAGAAGAGGTCCTACAGTGAGGAAAAAAAGTCTAATGAGATCTGACAGCAGTCCTTGTGCATTAGTCAGCCACCTGTGGTGTGACCTGATGTAGGAGAAGAGAGAGCACAGCACATCCCTTACAGAACACCTTTTCTTGTATGCCAGCTTTTCCTTCACAAGTTGCGTGGAGTCTGTGTGTTGTGCAACACTCTCCTCCTGCCAATCCCTGGGCAATTCATGCTTGTTAATCATCTTCACTTTTCTTGTTTCTCTGAGGGCTTTTCTGGATGCTTTGTGGGGCTTTTCTGTCTTTATAATTTTGTGGGCGTTTTGTCATTCCCTCTTTCCTCCCCTTACTCCACTCACACACAAATCCTGTAAAGAAGCTGGTCATGTCTGTCTTCTTTCATGCTGCAGGTACCAAGCTCAAATCAGGAAAGTAAAGAAGTTCAGCAACCTACTGAAATGTCTGAGAGCTTTCTTTCTGGAACACCCTCCGGAGTCTATGGCAGGATATCACCAACCAGGGTGATACAACAGGTCTAGATGATGACAGCATCCTCTTTGCACAGAATGTCCCTGCTAAGAAAGGAACAGAGCAGATAAACTGAAACTACTGATTTAAATAAATTAAAAAAAAAAAAAAAAAGAATGGTTGGAAGGGGAAGTACCCTTTACATCCCTCGCTAAAAGAATTTTTTAACTCTTCAAGTTTCTGGTCAGTCAAAACATCCCAAAACCAGTTACTTGTTATTGGTGCTGCTTAGTAATAGCATGCATCAAATCCATTCCTGGTAATGCATATAACAGGCAATACAGCCAGCACGTGTGATACTGCTCTCTTGCTATTCCTGTTCTTTAGACTAAGAGTTATTGTTGCAAAAACAGCACAGACTCCTGAATATCATTTTAGAGAACTGATTAAGAGGCACAACCTCATCTCTCACCACCCATTAACCACATCAAATTAATTGTGACAGCTCTAGCATTTAGCCCCTGATGAAACAGGGGTTGCCTGATCACTGCCATTTAACATGAGCTGGCTAGTAAGCCATGTAGCGTGAACACCTCCTGCTTCTGTTTGGGGCTGTTTTTTAGTTGGATGGATGGTTTCTAAAGCAGCCATGCCCTGAAACGCTGCCTTTCATTCATCCTTTTGTCTCCACAGAACAAGCCACAGCCACCATGCAGCACTGTTCTGACATGCTTGGGGCTCTGCAAACACAGACCCAGCAAGGGGAAAGGTGCCTTTGTTTCTTTGACTGATGTATTTTGTTACATCCAGCTTAATCAGAGCTCACTGCAAAAACTGGCAGAGCCAGCTGTATTGCTGATGGATGAGTGAGCTGAAAGGTTACTGATCTGTCTGGGCTGGGACTGAGGTAACCAGACTCGGGGAGCTGTTACACCCTTCTCATCCCTCACTAGCATTTCCTGGGTGCATCTTCAAGGCCTCAGGATGGAGAAAGCAGTTCACTGATGAATCCCTTGTCTTCACTGTGTCTCCACTCCTCCCTGCTGGTGAATAAGGTGAATTAGCCACTCCGATATATTTTCCTTAGCTTCAGGAAGAAATAGAGATCTGGACATGCACGGAAATTCTCCTGCATTATCAACAAAATAAATCTGAATATGCAACAAAGCAGAACGGAAAATAAATCTCCCCAAACCCAACTGCACAATGCCACTATAAATTGTCACAGATTTCAAAGGAACTGTGCCCTGCTCCAGCGCTTTCCAAAACTGCTTTCAATGAACTATGCAGCCAGAGCACGGTCACCTCAGTGTTCTGCTGAAAGAATTTGACTGTCATTAAATGGTGTTCAAGAAAATAAAAAGATCAGAGGGAAATACTCGTACAGTTGCTTTGGACCTTACTCAAGTGAATGCTAGATGTTACTATTCTGCTTCAGTAGCATTCTGTGCTGCTGTAATTGACTATGCCAAGTAGATGGCAGCAAAGAATTCTTTTGAAAGGAAAAAATAAAAGGAGAGAGACAATGTGCCAAAGCAGTGCAGGGCAAAACGCTAAAATCAGAGTACAGAGGAAGGCACTGGTAATTGGGTGCATCCTAGAACTGCTATGTAAGTGTGTCAGACCACTCAGTGCAATGCTACAGGAAGATCTAAGCTCTCACAGAGCTAATTCAGTGGATTAAATCTCATGTTTGCACAGCTTTGAAAATGGAAAATGGCATATAAGGGTTTTTCACAGCAGCTAACTTTCGATCCAGGAGGACAATCTTATTAGGTTGCATCTAGAGCAGTGATTTTCAATTTCTTTTCACTGCGGTCCTTAACAATTTCTTACTTCAGGTGAAAAATCCTGTAAGCTGAATTCACATACACTGTGAAGAGGTTTGCTGCTCTGGGGTACACCTTGCAGCACCCTTAGAGGTACCTGTGGATTACAGGATAAGATTAGTGCTTTATGGTTGAGGAAAAATGGACAAGTTGTCCAGTGTGCCTTTCAGTACTGAAGGGATGCATTGTGTCACCCTCTGGATGAGTTTCCCTCTTTTCAGGGCTGCAGAAGTGCTCTGTGAAGACAGGTCTGCTCTGGCTGAAGTGGCCCATTGGAGGAAGAGGAAGCCTAAATATGTTAATTACTGTCCTAATCATACACTCTAATCATGATGTGCACTTCACAGAAATTTAATAGACACAAACCCCCATACTGCCCCCCATCCTTCTCCTTTCCTGAGAATGAACAGCATGCTCACAGATTATCCCAGTGCAAATTCTTATTTATCTGATTAACACTGGTGGAGATGAGGGTTATCCTACTCGGTTTTTCTCAGTTGTTTGTTCTCTTTCATTTGGCCTTACTCAGATCAGACACAGGACACCACAATCACTTGGTTGAGCTGTTCTCTTCACTTATCATCTTTTACAACACATTTTAAGCACCTCTGAAATCTCTCTGAACTATGTGTAGTTAAGGTGACCTCGCCATTTCCTCAGTGCTTTGTAAGTGACAAATTTATTTCCTTACAAAGTCAGTGTGTGTTAAGAGGCATCAGGAGCAGCTGAATGGAAATTTAGAGACAAGTTCAGGAGGCTGCAGATGGAGGCCAGGATTCCAACTTGTGTTACTGCTTTCCTACTTAGAAAGACAATCATGTGTGAATCTGGGTGAGAATGCCACACACCCAAGCTAAAGAAACTTTCTGAGCAAGGCATGAAAGGGAGGAATGATTGGAGTGGTTCAACAGGATCAGGAAGACCAGATAAGGAGGGAAAGTGTTTATTTCAAAAGTTGTCTAACACAGATAACGTTCAGCCCACCAATAGCTTTGGTGCTTACGCATGGGGTTTTATTTTTTGCATGATTTGTATCTTAATGATGTATTGCATCATTTCAGTGTCTTTTTACAGTACTGAAATATTCCTTTTGTTCACAAGATAATTAAGTCAAGTAGCTAATTTGTACCAGGTGCAATATCCCCCCCTCAAACACTTGAACATTTATGCTGTAGTAATATAAGTAACACCTGGTCTAATATACTAAAGAAGAATTCTCAGTTATTATTATGAGACAATTGCCCATAATACTTAAAAAAACCCTCAAATATTTTATTTCATACTAAAGTAGACTACTGGTAGTATATTATTCTAATGTTGTTATTGTTACTAATGAAAAATCATTAAATAATAACTTTTTTTTAAGTGCAATGTTCTAGTTGAAACTTCATGTTTCAAAGTGCAGTTTAAAAATGGCAAATTCCCTAAAGCAATTTCCTTCAATTACATTTTCTGAGCTCTGGAAAACAAAACCAAAGGAAAACTGGTTCCACAAACTGATTTTCACTCGTCATTTAAGCAAAGACAAATTTCAAAACTTAACCATAAAATAGAAATGCAAATTTCAATAATCTCTACTACTGAATCTCTGTGGAACACTCTATTTTATAGCTAGATTATATAATAGAACCATGTTCTATTGTAAGGGACCTTAAAGCTCTTCTTGTTCCAACCCCCTCCCATGGGCAGCGACACCTTCCACTATTCCAGGTTGCTCCAAGTGCCGTCCAACCTGGCTTTGGACACTTCCAGGGATGGGGCAGCCACAGCTTCTCTGGACAAAAGTCGCTGATGGGATAGGATCCCTTCTGGTTTTTTTTTTTCTAAAGAAAGGCATGCAATAACTTTATCATTTGTAAAATGTTCCTGCACTGGAATTTATGATGATAAGAGATAAAGTACAAGCCAACCTTTTGGAATTTAATAACAGCTATGGAGCTGGTATAAATTTATTTAAATATCTGAAAATGTTATCACCTCTTCCCTCTCTGCTGAGGAAATTGAAACAGCAGGGAGTGTTAGGAGAATGACAGATCTGGGTACAGAGAGCAGGCATCATGACTTCCAGGTTTTGTGTTCCTTGGTCTAGTGCTTAAAGTACAGGTAGTAAAACTAAATGGACCATGAGGAAGCTTTTATTTAAACACAATAGCTGAAGAAATGAATGAGAAACATATTCCAATTTAGAGAAGGTGCTTTAGAGTTAAATTGATTCAGGAGCGATGCACGTGAAATCTTTTCTCTTTAAAAAGATTTGTGTTCATGGTATTGAGCTTTCAGAACTCATGTTGTAGTACTAATAACCCCTACTGGGATCCATGGCTTTAGTGATAAAAATAAACTGTGTTTAACACTGTGCTGTGAAGTCATTTGTTAGATGAAGAAGGGGGGGAAAAAAAGAACTAAATGAAGCAGACATTAATCTGGCATTTAAAGCAGGTCAGACAAAGCAATGGATTTTATTTTTATATTTTATTCATGCTATTTCCTTCTCCTCTCTTCATCTCTGTTTAGAATATACAAATGATTGAGTCACACAAGTTTTGCTTCCAGGTAATATAACTCACAGCAACAAGCAGAACAATTAGGATAAAAAACATTAAAATATTAATCTAGAGAAGGAAAGTGCCTTTCTTACAGTATCCTGAAGAATGGGGCTCCAAGGGCAGAAGATGCCCCAGCCCAAAATATTAAATTAGACTCTGAGAATGTGACGCAGTTTGTGGTAGCTGGAAGTTGCCAAAATGTATGGCTAAACATCGTCCCTCAAGTGGTGTGTTTAATTGGCTCTGCTAACTGTTACCTTGAACTCACAGCAAGATTTCAAAAGCAGCTTTATCTGGTACTTCCTTTTGGGGCCTGTTATCAAGACATTTGGGCATCTTGTGCCCAATTATGCTTTTCCAAGCCTCGTTTTTAAAAAATTATTTTATTGATGTACATTTTTTTTTTCTTTAATCCCTTTAATAATGAATTTGAAGCAGTTTTAATGAGCTGTCTCCTTTTTCAAGCTGCCAAAGCTACCACTAGGCAGAGATTTCAAAATTCTAGTTATAAAAGTCATGTTCAAGATTTAGCTTTTGTAATACTTCCACTGAAATCATATGATAATTTTTACATAGTTTTCCTTAGAAAAACTACCTCCTGGGGAAATTCCTTGGAATTTCAGACACAATGATATAAACAAGATATTTCATACTTTTTGCAAAATGGTGAAAATCTGCTTGCTTGGGTATATGCACAGATTTTCTTCTTACAAAACAGAGGTAGTCTTGCTTATCCATGGCAACATCTGTTTTTAAAAAGAATGTGGACCTTGATTCAACAGACCTTTAAATCCTCATGAACTTGTACCCAGGTGTACAGTTCTAGCTAATACACTGGTAAAAGCTCATGGTTTTTATTTGTCAGGAAAACTGCACGTCAGAAAAATGTCTGCAAGTCTTCATGTATATTTTTACGTCATTCCTGAGGTGCTATGGCTTTAGGAAATACAGCTAAGAAAACAAACTTTGAGGGACTATATTCACACATTGACAGTATTTTTGGAATTTTCCTCTGCTTTAAATAATTGTAGCTTAAAAAAAGTATTTCTGAAAAGCTGGAGCAACATATTTGAAAAATGGTAGGCTGCTGAAGAAGAAAAAAGTTTCTGGAAGTAAACAGTTTCAAAAATTCCTAGTCTCTCAGGATTCTTGTGAAAGCAGATTGATTACTCCTCCTGCCACATTTATGAGGCTGATAGATTTTAATATATTCATATTCCATTGGGATAAACTGAGGTTGGAGTAAAACAAAGGGAAGAGATTATAGTTAATGTACAACAGTCAAAAATAAACAACTGGGTATTTTGCCTCATCATTCTCCATGTAAAACGTTCTTCAGTGCTCAAGAATGATCAAAGCTTTGGCTAATAGTCAGACAATAGATATTAGGAGCAATTCATTATGTGAGCACACTAACCCCCAAGGGTGTATTTTCATCACAACACGAAGTCAGTGTCACTTTGCAGCCCTGAACACTGGCAGCACATCACCGGAGAAAGAAATGCTCCATCCCCTGTAAGAAGTGCTGCTTTGGTAACAGCAGAAGGCTTAAGAGGTACATCTGCCCCAGGGAACTGATTCTGGCAGAATCCTTCCTAAACGGAGCTAATGCTGCATCCCCTGATGCATGATTACAAGCCAGTGTTGTGTATATGCATTTTTGCTTTTCTGTAAAACAATGAATAATGCTGTTTTATATGCAGAAGGTTTTAGATCTCTTTTTCATACGTCTTGGAACTTTGCAGTGATTAATAAACAGCATATATTTTTGCTGCAGTTTAAAGTTATGGCAGGAATGCTCTTTCTTTTTCCTCAGAAGTTCCAGGAGCATTATGTTAGTTTTTCCTTCCTTTCCTTCTTGGACTACAATATTCCACATATGTCCCCTGAACTCTCACATTTTTACTGAAGCAACGGTAATAATCAGTGTTTAGCAGTGGGATCGTTTCTTGCATGTGAATTCAATCTTGAAAGGAGTATGAATGAAGACAGGCAAATTTCATTTTAAACATTTTAACAACCTTCCTCTCAGTTACCCGTCTTCCACTGTCAACATGATACTAATTCTCTACTCCTCCATAATAACATTTCAAGATACTAGGACAATCTTTTAGTAAAGTAGATGAAGAAAATTTTTAATATAAAATCTAGAGCTATTTTTATTTATTGATGTTTGTTTCTTTATTCCTTTCTGTTTTCCTCAGGAGGTGAATTTCTTTTTTTTTAAATTTTCCCCAGTTCCCTTCAGGAAAATCTTATTAACATTCATAAAAGAAACAATAACATGCCACAGAATCCATATGAAAGTCTGCTGAAGAAAATGTCATGCTAGGACTACGGTGAATAATGACAACTGGGGGTTTCAAAGCCAGATGACCGGTATGGATGAGGATTGCAAGTTCAGGAAAAGAGAGGCTCCTGCTGCCAAGAAAATCTCCTCCTCAGGGTGGAAAGCTGTCATCCGGCCTCCATTAGAATTTCTCTTCCCTTCTCTTCTGCCTAACATGGATAAGCATTCAAACAATGCTTTTTTAACAACTTTGCAGGTCCAGTAAATGCAGGACATTTGCATATGTCCTGAAGGCTCAGAAATCGCTGCTACAAGAAAGGTTTGAATTACACCTGTGAGGCCTCTCAACACGCATTTTTCTTTTCTTCAGTGTCGCTGCCTTCAGGTCCAAACTGCTCTAAACAGGAAGGCTGAATCATGCAATGCATTTTCCATCTGAAGGGGAGGCAATTGTTTTCTCCAACTTCTTTCAAAGCTGGATGACCCTCCTTTTTGCATCCAACCTCATAACTTCAGCAAGGAGAGTGCTCGACCTTCTGCACTGCAGGTTTCAAGGGGGGGGCGATTTCTAAGCAAAGCTTAGCTCAGGTGTTGTCTGAAAAAGAAGCAGTGAATAGAGATGGGATGCTCTGTCCATGTCAGATAATCCAGAAATCCAGCAGATACTCCTGGTGCTGTCTCACATCTTCTATTGGTCTCTTCAACCTCTCCACCCATTAAATCTCTTAATTAAACTTAACTTTTGCCTTTCCTACTCCACACACAAACAGCATTTCCTCAGGTTTTTGGTGATACTTCTTTGCTCCAAGCATCCTCTTGAACACGATGGAACAATTCAGCTCAAGTACTATCTCTCCTCCCAAAATTTGTAAATATATTCATCTTTGCTATGAAATCTGATCTTTTTACCAGATTTAATTCAGAATTAGGAAAAGTTATCCTTTAGAAAGCCTGGATTGCTGAAACTACCTCTGGTGTCCAGAATCCACTATATAAGGACTTTTAAACTCAAAAGAGCTGCAAACAACAACAAATCTTCTTAAAGATTAATTTCAAATATAATTTTTCTTTATCATTTTTTTAACCACATGAGTAGTAAAATCAGTGGATGATTATGGCTTGTTTGGTTTCATTGCTTTCTTTACTTGTTATTTGTAATTTCTGAAAGTTAATTTTCTCTCTCTGTGTTTCTGTATAATGATAGACCATCCTCTCAAGCTTTCTTTCTTTTTCACACGAACAAATAACTTTTTATGTGAGAAAAATGAGCATTCTCCGTGGCCAATTACAAAATCACACAGGGAACTTGGAGTTCCTTTCTGGTTTATTTTGCTTTAATTTTTTTTTTCTTTTTACATTTTTAAGTGCTAAAACTCAATCCAGATTTACCTACTCAGAAACCTCCTGAGGGCCATGCTTGCAGGGTCATAATGGTAGAGCCTGACAAGCACCACAGTTATCAGTGAAGGTGTTTCCAGTGCGAGAATCAAACGTCCTGATTGCACAAAAAGCTAGGAGAGTATTTATGCACAGAGGAGGTTGATGCATTTCTCTCTTCTTGCCTTATGAAATGGCTTTATGGAAGTACCTTGCTGTACCCCACAAGGTTTGACTGGATGTGCCATCCTATCAGCTTCTGTTGTAGCAGAACATGTCAGCACAGGGCAGTCAAAATGAGGGCTTGAGTAACAAACCTCAGCACAAATCTGATCACATCACTGGAAGCTGACGGATGGACGGATTTAGTAGACAATGGAATTGCTGAAAATCCACACACACAGACATGGCCTTCTGAGATATTTTGGGCTCAGTGCTCTGTTCTTTCATGTGTGCACATGGTAGCCTGAGATGGAAATGAATAACATCATCTCATGCTTTAATAAATTGTTATTGTTTATTCCAAATGCAATATTGGTTAGCCCAGGTAACACCGCACTGTAGTAACTAAATACAGCAGCATAGAAGAGAATGAAGCAGCTTGTTTGAAATGAACTATCACTGTAAGCTATCAGTGGGATTTTCTGAAGGCAAAATAATGATTTGTTGATATGATAAAAACATTCCTACCAAGTAATAGAAAATAAATCCTGGGTCACATGTGAGAGATAAATATTAATATCTAGCTATCATCCCTTTGTACTCAGAAGGTCGTGTCTGTGTTGAAATGTTTTTACATCTATATTCTTTTACATATATTTCTTTTTCTCTGTGTTGCAGATATGTGGTAGTTAAAAGGACAAAACAAAACCATTCAGTCATCTTTCAACATCTTAGTCCAACTGCCCAGATTACCACAGGTACTTGAGGTCTCTGATCTTTGTTTCAGTTGCACTATTGATTGGATGTGGTGTCTTCATTTTGTTGTGGTCCTCATTTTTGTTTTTGCCAGTTCACAATCAGAGCTCTTCGAAAGAGGAATAGCTAAAATAGCTGAGAGTTCTATTGAATTCTGAAAAATTGAAAACTGAAAAACCTTTGATCCTGATTTTTTCTAACAATTCATTTCTGCAGTCCTGCAGAATTAGTAATGTAAGGTTCATTTTTGTTAACCTATGGATATCTTAGTTCAGCTGTGTTTACTGTGATCTGAATATCTTCCTGCAGTGAAAACAATGCATGAAGGAAGCTCATCATGGCAATTGAAGTTGCCCGAAAATTTGATTCCTTAGGTTGAATCATTTGCTATTAAAGGGTTATATTTTGTTAAGTTCTTCACACAGGCCAAGGATATGACTGTCAGGAAGTACAGCTTCCATGAAATACACACATCTTTTCACTCATTTAGATTATTTTTAACAAAAGGATGGTGATCTGCTCAAACATGTTCCTGTCTCTCTTTCTTCTTACTGACAAATTAGATTGGGCAAATGCCGGGAATAGACATCTCCAGAGGAAAGGAATCCTATAAATCTTCTTTAAAAAGCTAACCCACAGGTCCAGCCTTTCCTAAAAGCCTACCACCCCCATGCACACAGATCTTGGGCCTGCTGGCTGGGCAGCTGGCAATCCATTGGGAAATTATTTCCCTGTGCTATTTAAACAGGATCATCCTAATTCTTGTTGAGTTGACTTCCGACTTTACAATATTATAGCTTGAGGTTATTTTCCATGTTGTTATTTTTTCTCTTGATTCTCTTTTTCTCTCATTGTCGCTGTCTCAATTTCACTTCAGTCTGTTCTTACATTGCACAAGATGTAACAAAAGCCCAACAAAAAAAAAAAAAATCTGCTTTCAAAGCTTGCTGAGATCATACAGCCTGTGCTTCTAGAAGGGTGCCAGTGGTCAGTGATAGGTGAGCCCCTGTACAGTAGATCACGGCACAGTCATTTGTTCTGGAACTTTATATGTGCTTTGGAGTCCAAAATTTAATAATGAATTAATAATAATTTAATAATTAATTAATTAATAATATTGACCAGCTGTTTGGGGTTTAAATCTGCTTCTAATGGTCTACCACGAGTTTGTCACACTGTGAATCTTTTGCTGAAATGCTGAAAGTCCCTACTCATGCAAAGACAGTTTATAGCACGGATTGTACCAGGAAGAAATGTCAGTAAGGAATTGAAATCATCTGAAGGAAGAGCCTGTGCTATCAAACTGCAAAAAGACAAAACATCTGCACCTGTAAAAAATTAATACTACCAAATGAGACATAGAAATGAGAACCAGAATACTGTAGCTGATATTATGATAATACAATATTCTGTAGTAGTTTTATGAATAAACTGGGTTTGTGCTTTCTTTAGAGGGGTTGCCACAGTGCCTTCACTTTCTCTAGTATTCTCAAGGAATATCTGGAATATCATAGGCCAGACATCAGCAGGGAACAATGGATAGCACGATCTCACATATATTAAAAAATCGAGTGCCTTCAGAAAACGTAGTGCACATTTCTGACTTTCTACAAAATACCATTAGGTATTCTCTCATAGTAGTATTTCTCTAATTGTATTCAGCGATAGGAACATCCAATAAAATGAAAAAGGCTTGCAAATGCATACCCCAGAACTGGTTTTTGCCCTGACTTCTTTAAGGTTTTAGAAGCTCAGTGTAGTATCTGAAACACAGAAAATACTGGGATCTTGTCAGGTCACATTTCTGTCCTGACTTTCAGATCCAACTGTTTTGGATACAGACCAAACTAATAAAAAAATTGCCATAGCAGAAAACTGCTCACATGCGTAGATTTACAGGTTTAGAGATCAGCCAATCAGGAAAGAAGCAATCTACCTTTGGATTCCTATTAAAAAGTTGAAAGATTACAGTACAAACATTGTAAGGTCTATGGTTAAAAAAGCAGGATTAAGGCTCATGTGACAAGGAGCCTATTTGTGTCTGGCATCAACCACTTAATGCAGAGTGGCTTGGCATTTTGTGATGTGAGGCACTTCAGACATGCACAGACTGTTATTTGTTTAGGCATAATTTGACCTGAAAACATGAGGTATTTAATTAATTATTTGCAGCACTATGACATTTCACTGCTGGTTACTCGGCACTCAGTGCTGTCACTAAATCAGTGGAAAACAGCAATTCCAAATCACAGAATTATGGAATCATTTTGGTTGGAAAGGACCTGTAAGATCACCAAGTCCAACCCTTAACCCAGCACTGCCAAGTCTACCACTAACCCACATCCTCAAGTGCCACATCTACATGCTTTTTAACACTTCTGGGGATGGTGGCTCCACCACTGACCTAGGTAGCCTGTGCCAATGCTCGATAATCATTTCAGTGAAGAAATTTTCCCTATTATCCAATCTAAACCTCCCCAGGTGCAACTTGAGGCTGTTTCCTCTTGCCTGTCCCTTGTTCCCTGGGAGCAGAGCCAGACCCGCTCTGTGCACTGCAGTCCTTGCACTAGTAGGATCCTTTTTTTAAAAATCAACATTTGTCTTTTTTTTTAATTTGCACTCAACAGCTTGCCACCTTCTCTTTCTCCTCAGGTATTATGTCCACATGAGGAAGCTGTAAGTGGGTTAAATTACTGTTATTTAAGAGATCAACCTGTCCAAAGTCTCTTTGGCTGCTTTTCATGCATAGCTATGATTTTCCTTCATCATAAACACCAGGTTTGAATATAACTTGATCAGGCTGACAGGTGACAAGATCCGTTAATAACATCTTACTTTTAAACATTAATTGCATTAATTGTAGGCTTAATTTTTTAATTTTCTTCTGAGAGTCCCTAATCTTCACCTGTACCTTGGTTGAAGGCATCATTGAAAAAAAAGTGAAATTGTGAAATGTGAATTCCTTGTATTAAGAAAATAAAAGCAACATTACTTATATGATTCCCTCCCTCTCACAAGGAAAAATAAATAAATGTATATCAGTAGCAAAATGGTTTTTTAAATCATGTTTGCAATATGTGGCAAGTAATATTCTGTTTGGAGATTGACTCCTTTATGACTCTTCAATACATGTTTTTCCATTAACCAAAGTTTTAGTATTTGTCTAATAGATGATCCAAAATCATCATATCTTCCATTACGCTTCAGTTTGCTTCACTTGGTCTGTATTATAGAATCATGGAATCATTTAGTCTGGGGCATCTAAAAACTGCCAAAGATATACCCTTTCCAGATCCAGAGTAACAACCAAATTGGAGAAAAGGTTAGAGGGCAAGCTGACTTGCTAAATCAGAAATATAAGAAATGTGTACTGGGAGCCACAGAGGTAACAGGCGTCCATTTAACATTTTGTTGCTGAATAAGCATTATGTATAAAAAGATTTCAATTCAACCCTTCAGATGATTAAAGCTGGGCAGCCATCAGCAGGAGTGAGTGGCAGGTAAAAATTATTTTAATAGAGACATGGTTTTCTGCTTATAATAAACTTAACAGTTATTGCATTTGACTTTTTTTTTGTCAGCCTTCAAGCAACACAAATATCATAGGTCAAGCTGCTACTTTGTAAAGCTACAGGTAGAAATTTCTGGGGGAAAAACCGACGTTAGTTACTTTTGCATGTTTTCTGTTATATTTCTTTTCCCCTCTGGATGCTTAATGGAAAAATGATTGCTTTTCTCAGAGTGAGTACCTCACCAAGATTGCATCGCTTGCATTGGCAAGAATTCAGAGAAAAACTGATGTCTGGGAAGGAGCCAAAGAAAGCTTATCTTTTAATTAAATGAAATAAAACCAACAAAAAATTAGATGCTCCAGAGTGAGTTTTGAGGACCTGTAGCATATTTCCCAGTGTATCAAACTACTTGCAGTCGTCTTTAAAGGAAACTGCAGATGTGTTGCAGTTTCCTCTAGAAACTGCATGCTCTTCTCACGCAGTTCATCCTTGTCCTTCTCACTCCAAAAAAGTGTGTAATACTTGTTTGCTACACACTCCCACAAGACTTCAGATAGATTATTATTGCTTCTTGAGCTGAAGCCTCCACATTCTCCCCAGCCCTTGACACGTTTGAGAGCTTCATTGTCATATTCAGTTCCTGGGTTCAAAGGGCAGCCTTCTCAGGTTGGCACAATTCCCTGTTGTTTCTTCATATCCTTAATCAAATTATGCTCTCAAAATTTTTTTTTCTAGAGATTTCTGGGAAGCTGTCATGAACTGTCTCTGACATGCAAACAATTTAATGTCCTAATTGGTTCTCAGTTGGAAGCTGTTCATCTAGGCTGCCTGCTTATTGGAAATTTCCCAAATGAATTTTGGTAAGTTTGCAGATTTGTATATCTCCCATACAATGTCTCTTAGAAGAGTTTCTGCAGGAACCAATGCTTATCAAACTTTCTATTCAGTGTCCTGAAAGCTAACACTAGCAATAGTTCTCTCTCCTTCTGTGCTTCCCAAAAACTTTCCTTCTGATTAGTTTTCAAACTGCAGGATCACGGTCTTTGAACAAAGCCACCCATCACTGACTATTCTATTAATTCACTTCTTTGTTTGTTTGTTCCTCATTTTGATGTCAGTCACCATCAGCTGGCGCTCCAGGTATGGCTTTTTCAGTTTAGACAGAGGCCTGGCCAGCCTGTCTGTGTTAAAGAATACACCAGTGATGCAGGCAACCAAACCCCTGTTTACTCAGAATCATCCCAGCAACCATCAGTCACTTTCTGCAGACAGCTTGGGCCTCCTCTGGTGGAACCACTTCCTGCGGTTTCTTTCCTTGCAAGTTTCCTCCTGCTACATTTCCAGTGAATGAATCTGAAACTCCTCCTTTGCTGGAATCACAGAATCACTGAGGCTGGGAACGACCCTTAAGATCACTGAGTCCAGCCATAAATTAAGTTGTAGGTTGTTTTTTGTTGCATATGCAAAAATTAAATTGAAACAGAGCTTCCACTGTCCTGCTGAGTGCTCCAAACCATTAGGACAGCAGCTGAATATGGGAGAAGACAGCAGCTTTTCTTCCACCTAGATGAATTATGAAAGCAAGGTGCTCAACATCCCAGCCGTTTCTATGGGATGTATTGCCTGCACAGCTCTATATAACCCTGCTCCAATTCAGAGGTGTAATGTAGAGAGCAGGTGACAGCGATCTTGTGTCCTGGGCAATTTGGACCCCTGTGGTCCGCCTGGGTCTTAGAGCCCTGTGTCACATGAAGGGGCGTGGCACGTGTCCTGTAAGGACACCTGGCTGAATGAGGTGAAAATGGGAAGGCTTTGGAGACTCCGCCTAGTCTTAGATCGTGCCCAGATGTGCCAACAGGCGCTGGTAGGTCCCACGTGGAAGTGGCAGGCACCTGTAGCCTATAAACTCCCCAAGGAAGGAGCTAGAGGTGGGAGAGCTGCAGGTGCACTAATCCTTTTGTGTGGGGTGTTCTGCCGACAGCTCTCATACCGATTCAGTCATCAGTGGGCAGCTTACCCAACCTCTCTGGGTCTGTTTTTCCCCCAGCACTAATAAACTGAATAATGAAATAAATACAACCTTGTAAAATTAATTAATGTCATACATACTGTAAGCGTAATATGAGCATATAAAAGTGTCACATCTTGCTGATTCTGATGTTGAGTTGAAAAGGTCTGAGTGTGTATCTTCTATTCCCAAAGTGAGAAAATTAATATTCGTGGTAAAGGCAGGTATTCCTGGGTGAGTAGGTACGCTGCATATCTCGGCTTTTCCCTAAAGCTTATAAGACAAATTGCGTAATTAATTCAACATGCCTATTTTATAACTCTCTTTCTGTGCACAACGTTCTTCCTGATCATTTTAATTTTGGCCGTCAATTCTGCTGTAAGCTGAAAAGAGTAAGGAGGTATAATAACCTTGGAGGACACCCGAGGGACCACTCGCCCTGCCCCTTCCCATGGAGTTAGGAGCTTTCGAGTCCCCGCACCTTTCCCTGACCGTCTCCTGGATGCCTGCGGGGGCTCCAGCGCAGCCCGGCCGCGCTGCCCGCATTCCCGGCCGCCGGCTCACGCCGGCGCAGGCGGAGCGGGGGAGGACGAGGGTGGGGAAGGGGCTCGGGGAGGCGCTGAGGAGGAGCCGCCGCCGCCACTCGCCGCGGCCCCAGCGAGCCCGGAGGCGGCAGAGAAGCCCCAGCAGCCCGGTAAGGAGGCGAGCCCCCGGGGAGGGAGGGAGGAAGGAAGGAAGGGAGAGAAGGGGGCCTTTTCGCGCCTGCCTTGCTGGTTCCTGCAGGGCTGGCGCGGCGTGCCCGCACTCCCTGCGGCACGGCCACAGCGGGGAGCGGCCGGGCCGCCAAACGCGCCTGTGCCCCACAGCCGAGGGGCGATGCCGGGGGCCGCGGAGGACGGAGCGGCCTGAGGCGGGGGTTCACGGGAAGACGCGGGGCCGAGTGCTGCCGGGGTGGCCCCGCTCTCCCGCCCCGGCGGTGCCAGGCGGCTCCTGCTGCAGAGCCCGCGGCGCTGAGGCGCCTGGTCCCGCTCCGCAGCCCGGGCGGGCGCGCATCCTCCCCCCGTCCAGGCTCGGAGCAGCGGTGCAGGCGCTGCTGCTCCCCGCCTCCCTCCCCGGCCGGATGCACACTGTCACACCCGGAGCGCCACGAGACGTTTGTTAATTTTTTTTTCTTTTTGCTTGCTTGCTTTTTCTCTTTTCCTCCTCCTCTTCTTTGCCGGGAGTTGCTTGCGTGCTGGGGAAGGTGGGGGGCAGCGACTTGGAATCAGGAATTGGTCGGAAAAGCGGCAATTGAAGGTAACAACCCGCTGGGTCACGGCGGAGGGAAGCAAAGGAAAAAAACCCCACACTACCCAAAAAGCACCCAAGAGGGTGGTGTGGGGGCGAGGGAGAGGAGGAGGCGACTCTGGAGAGGGAGGATGCCCGGGAGACGGCGGCGCCGGGCCGGCTGCCGCGGGCCGGGAGGCTCCGACGGGGCCGTGCCGGGCAGGTACCGCGGCCGGGGAGCCGGGAGCGGCCGGTCGGGCCCCTGGCACTGGGAGGTGCCCCAGGGGCAGCGGCGGACCCGGCCCCGCCGGCGCTTCGGCTCATCCTTGGGGTGAGTTGAAGCCGGGGTGCGACCCTGTGAATGAGGAGAGGATGGGGGCGAGCGGCTCCCGCCCTGCCTCACCGCAGGATTGGCTCCGGATGGAATGAGGAGAGGATGGGGGCGAGCGGCTCCCGCCCTGCCTCACCGCAGGATTGGCTCCGGATGGAGGTAAATCGTCAGTGCGATGCTATTGAAAATAAAGGAAGGTCTAATCTAATTTTACGGGAAGGTTGCTTTTTTGTTTTCCAGCTGTTAGACCCGTACATTGTTTCTTAGGGTTTTTTTTTAAATAGAAGTGTGGTATGAGACAGCAATAGAGTTTTAATCATATGAGGAAAGCGCTTTACTCAGAGCCTTGGTGCTGTTTTCTGTCTCTTGACTGGGAAATGACTGGATATCCCTGCTGCTCCCCACCCGCAGGGCACCACAAAGATTTAACCCAAGTTTTGGTAAAGGATCCTGTCAGGATATCCTCGGCTCTCTGGAAACTAGAGACACGTGACCTTGTCTTGTCTTATATAGTCCTTTACAGTAATGTTGTTACTGAGAACAGTTTGCTTTCACGTGTTTGCCTCAGAGCCTTTTAAGGGCATAACTAGGGAAACAAATAACTAATGACAGACCATTATCTTCCGGGGGAAAGCAGTAAAACTAAATGGGAGTTCACTCAGAAATATTGCACTGTAAATTCAGTCAAAATACTAGTTTTCCATCTTTATTTAGACTGAGAGTTTGCTATCTCTGACGGTCATTATTAAACTAGAAAAATGTGTTCCAAAATCCGTATCAGCTCTAATCCTGGTTCACTTGAATTTGTATTAAAACAAGGGTACAGTTGAACCATTAGATGATCCCAGAAATGTAACAAAATGCAAGGCCTTTCAGAACCTTTCAATACCAAAACTCACATTATTTTGGCTCATTAGTTTTGACCATAACTTTCTGTGCCTGCTGGCTTTCTGAGAACCTTCATCCCTGCTTGTTAAGAAGCTGGTGGCACGGAGATCTGCTACTAGAGTTTGTTTTGATTTGCACTGCTATATCAAAAGCAGCACTGCGTCCTGCTTACCTGTAATGTTCTTGACTAGAAAAATGCAAGTTCTGTTCGTTACTGAATTAGGTACTCGTCTTCTGTTTAAAGGAACTATATAGTTTAAAAATTGCACTGGTAGTTGTTTTAGTGAAGTTATAAAATCCTTGTTGTAATGTAGTGCTTTAGTCTTGAGATCTATTGTGTTGTTCTGACAACTTGTTTCTGCATACTTCTAGTGTTTTAAAACACTTCCTCTGCGTTTTGGGGTGTTTGTCTAAGTTAAAGTCACTGTAAATTTCAGTACATAGGTGATGAGAACTGGGGATGAGAAAATTGGAAGGGGTGGGGATGCATTCACTCGAAGGTATCTGAATTAAACATGAAGCAATAGCCGATTTAGGCCAGCCTTTTACTATATTTAGAGTAAGTTTGAGGATGCATCTGATAGTGTAACAAAGCTGCAAATTCTTCAGTTTTTCCAATTCAGGTTTCAAGTCTAATCCCTATCAAGGCTTGTTTAAATTAGTGGCGGGGAAACATAGTTTTAAAACATATTGAAGACCACATGAGAAAAGCCTGAGTAAATAAAACCCATAGCATGTCAGCTGGAGAAAGAAAGAATCTAGAGATCAACTGCTAGAAAAGTAATAGGAAGTGGCCTGTTACCAGAGGCACAAAGTTATGGGAAGCAGCTTTGACTGACAAACTTCCTGTACCTTCCCCAAAGTCAGTTCAGATCTGACAAACCTGAATCTTGGGGAGGTGGGTGAGTTGGGAAGGTGTGGGAGTGCTGGCAGGGAGAACATGGATGATGACAGGGCAGAAGGATTGTGACCTGGACTGTTGGCAGTAGGACCAAGGATGCAGAAACTGTCATTTGCATGGTGCAGTAGAGAACACGAACAAGTGGTCATTGTCTTCAGGAATCTTTTGGATACTGATGATTTCAAGTCCTGTGGCAGAGTGTAGATCCTTGCTCCAGAGGAGCAGCCTGCAGAATTAGACTGTCATTGGAAAAAAACCTTTTCTGGTTTTTTTCCCATACATTTCACACAGAAAATTCCCAGTTCTGAAGAGTTTGCCAGGTTCTTCCCCAACAGCAAGTTATTTTGACCTATACAAGGGACAGATCATGTGAGTAACTCAGTGGGATGGAGACTGTACTGATGAGTACGTGACTCATCCAAGGACTTTTGTGTATCTTTCCATGTTTTTTGGTTTTGCTGTGTTTGGAGGAAAATATTGGGAATAACAGCTGCAGGGGACAATGTTAGCATTGTCCTATAGTTGCATTATTTCCCATTATTACTATGAAAATGTATAGCATTCTATTTCCCTAAGGGTTCTGAGTCCACAAAGGAGGCTTAAGAAATGGAAGTTCTAATATTGTCCAACAAAATTAAAATTACCTAAATTACTAGCAATAGGTCATGGAAAGAGTCAGGCATCACTAGATATACCTGGAAATAAGGATAATGTGAAGGACATTCACTTCCCTGGCTCAGGCTGCTATTCCACAAAGGCAGCCCTTGCTTGGGAGCTCTTCACCTGTGCTCTTGTGGAGCTGTGCTGGCACTCCCCAAACCTTGCTCCCTAAATGTGGGCTCCTGCCAGGGGGTCAGCCTGCCTGCCTGCCTACCTCACCTCTTGCTATGCATTCCCGACCTCCCGCTTGGGATGGGACTCTCACTCCTGGCCAAATGCAAATCTGCTCGTATTGTTGCTCTTGGCCTGGTTTTCAGTTGGATGAGTTCCTGGGTCTGACTCAACGCCTGACTAAAACGCGCCGAGGAATCAGTGCAGATTGTGTTCTTGGGGGAAGAGCAGGCTGCTCCTTCTTGCAGTGGGGGACGTCCAGCCTCACGAGCTGGTTTGGTGCTGTGCTGGTGCTTCTTCATGGCCTCCAGATTAAATTTGGGTCCTATCTGGCCAATTTGGAGAGGGAGCAGAGGTGCCTGCCTGTCTCCAGTCACCTCTGTAGACATACCCTTCAAGGGTCTGATGAACTAAGTCAAAGAGGAAACTTTATGTCTCTCAAGATAAAACTACAGCGGATGCTTTTTCTTTTATTGCAGTTTTTTCCCACTCAGTTTTTGAATGGTAAGCCTGTATTTCCCATTTTTTAACACCATCTAAGGTAGACATTTTGTCTGTGACATTTTTGTATTTTTTTTTAATTCTAATTTTCATAGTGTTTTAAGGCTTTCTTTAGAAAATGGAGCTGGCTTCAAGTGACGTGCAGTGTTAAAATTACAGCTAACTAGGTCTTTACACAGTGAAATAGTAATGGTAGGCACGTAGTTAATGTTCTGTTGATAATTACTGAAAACCCTCTCTCCCTCAAATCTGTGGCTACATTTGTTGTTAAAGCATGAGGCGTATTGAAGGTTTGGCAAAAGTACTTGTAATTCAGCTGTAATTGTGTTCTGTTCTAAGCTCATATTAGCTGTGTTTTGCAAGAGTCACTTGAATGTGTGTTTCTTTTTGTGTGTACCTCTGCTTAGGCAGTTTCAAGTGTCTGGAAAATGCATGGGGCTCTGTTCTTCCACTCATGCTCACTGAAGAAGGTATCTTGTGCCTCAAAAATGTGCTGTTGTGTTTGACTCCAAAGTTTTCTCTGTCCCAAAAGTAATTGTGGTGCAGCTGTGCCTGTAAAACATGGTTATTATGGGTTTTCCTCATACTTAATTTAATTTTTAACCCTCTATACCAGTATCTGTCTTCCATATCTGCTTTGAGAAGCAGGTGGTGGTCCCGTGTAGTTAACAGAACAAATACAGAACATTATGACTGGTTAATGCATTCAAGAATGGCAGGACTGGTCACAAACCTGGATTCTTACAATGTAATTTCTAAAGCCAGCTTTCAGCCTTGCCTTTGTGCAACCCCAGATCCATGTTTTATTGTGTCCAAAGGTAAGAGGCAATTTTACCAGACTCAGTTTTCAGTACTGTTTCTGCAGTGATGTATATAATTGGGACTGGGTGAACTGACAGCTCTGTTTTTGTGTTTGTTTTCTGTTTTACCTTCCTGAAAAAAACCCATAAACCTATCTGTTTGAAGGAAAGAAGGACTCCCTGGTTTCATGTAGCGAATGGGGATTTATTTTGCTGTAGATGGTTCAAAAGGGCCTTTTCTTATTCAGGGGATGTTGAATGTAAGTACACTGTAGTGTTACAACCCTCTCTAGAATATTCGTTCAGAAACTACCTTGATACTGTGAGGAAAATTATGAAAATGTAAATTGACTGCAATTTTGTAAACAGTGCTGTAGATGAACAACAAGGAAGAGGTTCTTACATAGCTATGCAGCTTTACTGTTTAAAAACAGGTAAAACAAGAATAAGCATTATGTTGCTAATGAGTCAATCACTCTTGTTTCTGAGGGAAACCTGAAGAGTGGAGATGCTGTGTAGGAAAAGTATCAACCCTTCTCAAGAGTGTACCCTACGCTTTAGTAAATCCGGACAGAGAGATTCTTAATTTACTTACAAAATGTGTGGATATTGACAGAGCAGAGCAGTGTTCTGAAAGGTTCTTTGAAATGGATGTGCTGTGGAGTTAATGGCTAAGGTGATTACAGGTGGTTTTGATAGTAGCCAGAGGTGGCACCATGTAATGATTCAATAGCAGAACAAGAAATTGTCTGAGTCATCTTTATAGGTGTGCAGTGATAGCTCAGAGGAGATTTACAGCTACCTGGAGCTGGTGCTGTGCTCCAGCTGAGGCAGCGTGCCTGAAATGACAGTGTGACGCTCACGCTGTCTCTTCATCATTAGTGGGTCCTTGCTCCCTGCGCATAAATAGCAATAACTTGGGAAAGGTTGTACCTGTAGCAATCAATAGTGGTTTGGCCAAAGACACAACACTCACTGGAAATATATTTTTCTGTCACTGCTGTTCTTGACACATGAAATAATGGTTCTTTGCCTGCTTTCTCAGTTTTTAGATGTAATGTGAGCAGTTGTGCTTCCGTGAGCTTTGCTCCTGTTGTACTGTCGCTCTATGATTAATTGACATAAAGTTACTCACCATTTTTCAAAGTTTGCCTAGGCAGGGTTGCAACATATGAGATGCCTCCTTCGTCACTCAGGCCTTCAGAAACAGGTGCTGGTGCTTTGAGCAGAGCTCTGACCTGTGAGCAGATGTGTGTGCTGGGGTTCAGCACTGGAGCATGCCATGATTATCTCTCTATCCTCCGGTGTGGTCAGAAGCAAAGAGGTAGTTGTCTGCGGTGAGTGACTGCCAAACCCAGGAGCTCTGCCCATGCTGGTCCTGGCTGGGACCAGCAAACACGGGGGTGGTTTTGTGTCTCGTATCAGATGGGCACCTGGCTGCTCAGCCTGGAGCGACAGTTTGCATTCAGCTGGGCTTCTTCAGAGAGGCAAAAGCAGTTTGGAGGTGGGATGAAAAACATCAGTGAGGGAGTTTTGCCTGTCCTTTCCTGCCTTTGTGGCAACCAGTGAGATCAGCTGCTGGTTTTCTGGAGTAAGGCAAGGAAAGAAAAGGAAGTGAACCACTTCTTCTGCCAGTACCCTGTGGAGCTGCTAGAATGATGGAGCCAGGGACTGCTGCAAATCTTTTCAAAACCATCTGCTTTTACCACCTGTCACTGCTTATTCACTAAAATGTGGTCTTATTGGGCATTAGTATTAAAAATCTTTCTCTGTAAGTATAGAAATGAATAGGTTTCTTCTACAGAACCCTATCTGAGCTATGGATGTATAATGGGGGAGTTTCAGAAGTGCTCTGTTGTGAGGGAGAGCGGGGGGAGAGAGAGATAAAAGGACTTGCCTGCCTGACATAAACCACTTTCTGATGTAGTACGTGCTCACAGAGCTCTTTTATTTTGTTATCAGTTGGTCTGAAATGCATGGCATGATTCTGCTTAAACATAATTTTAAGGACAATTTTGAGGGTGAAATTTTGTTACAGAAGGAGCCCTTAGCAAAACTATTTTATATACTGACATTAGCTTATTCATTGCTTCTAGCTTTAAGTCCAGGACTGCTTCTAGATTTCCTCTGGCTATTGAACTAAATGTCATTGCTGTAAAGGACCCAACTCCTTTGTTGGACAAAAAAATTTTGAAGAGGCTGAAGCTATTGGTCCCCAGGCCATTAATAAGATACACAAGCTCTCATGTATTCACATGCCTAAATTGAATGTGAAAGACAGAATTATACTCTCAGTTAACCCTCAACTCATATAACTGCATCCTTGCTGCTTTACTTGTGACCCTGCAGACAAACAACCTGCTTGCTTTTCTGATAAAAGATGTTTATGCAGCCTCAGACTTCTGATAGCCATGCAGTTGATTCTTTATTCCTGTGACTGCAGCTGGAACTTCTCAGCCTAGCTCGTTACATGCCCTGTGATCTTTTCTCCAGTAACGTACATTATTGCTTTGATGTGGTTCTGCTTCTACTTCCCTGTGGAGCCCTTCTGCAGGAAGAAATGAAATCCCAGGTCAAGATGTTACAGACATTGAATGACACTGGCTTCTACCAGAGATCTCCTTTGAGTCCTCATTGCTGCTATCTTCATTAGATACTCCAAAGCAATACATTCCTAGCACGGAACAAAATGTCAGTGATCCCTTCTGCACTTCTTTGTGCCTTTCTTTGCATCTGAAATAAAGTTGATGGCATTGGCAGAGAGAAGAGGGCGAGGAGCCCCGGAGGTGCCAGGGTGTGCCGTGCTCTGTTGTGTGTAGCAAAGCAACCACCAAGTCTTGCACCTAGATGCAGTACTCAAACCTGCCAGCTCAGTGAAAAACCTTTGTGAGTCTGCAGATAAGCAGTAACTTTTGCCGTAATACTGTCCAGCTATAGTTTTAATTTTTCTTTATTCTTACATTTGTGTTCAGTGACTACTGCCTTGTCCTGTGCATCCTCAAAGCAGCCAGTGGGTTTCTGCTATACTTGAATTCAACTTTTCAGGGTACCCAAAATGATATTTTGATTTGGTGGGAAATGCTGGATCTTGATTAATTTCTCAGTTAGTATTTATTTTCATTTCCCCTGTTTCCTAATGTCTGTGTTCTGTCCCAGGCATTTTGTTTTGTTCCTTTGCCTAGTTCTGCTGTCACTAAGCTGAGAGAGAGAGCTCAGGCTGTGTCCACAAAGGCTCATTTCCTGCCTGAGGTGTATCCCTTCACCTTTTTTTTCTGGCCTGTTCCTGACCCCTCATTCCTCTGTAGTGTCAGACAGACTGCCAGCTGTGTATTAATCCCTTTGGCTCAGAGTAGAACTGAACCCATCTCCACCATGTTCTAAAGCTGTCTGTATTTACACTAAAATAAGTGCTTTACAGGCCCCTTTCTCAAATCCTTCTGTTTGCTGCGGAGTCCAAATCAGCTGATCTGGGGAGATGTTCAGTTCCTGGTACTGGAATGCTCCGTCCTCAGGTGTTTTGGCCTGGCATGTTTTTCTGGTGGATGTTTGTATTTGCCCATATACAGCTGAGATTGTTTTCCTGCCGTTGGGAACGCTGAATTTTCCACCGAGGGAAAGCCCATTGCTTTGGCTGGTCAGGAGTTTTCAAGAACTGATTAGGCATTGCTTCATTGCTTACTGCTGATAAACTCGTCCACAAAGAGTTCCCAGCAAGCAGATAAGGTGGAGCTGTGTGCTTCCAAGATGATGGGATGACAACCCACCCATATTTTAAAGATGAGATCTCTGGACTCTGCCAACACAGTAATACTGTTGAACCAACCACATATGCAAAACTAAACTGTGATCTGACAGCAAATAGTCAATCTCAGCCTACAGATGTATTAGCTGCTCATACTATTCCCACTTGGAAAGGGGGTGTGTGTGTCTTAATTCTTAGGTTTCTCTTAGAAACTTTTGCTGTCAATGCTACATTTACTGCAGCATTGGTTTTTAAGTAATGAATATTTGTGTTTCAATAGTCACCTTTCTGCTGGTGAATCATCAAGAGGCTGAGTGCTGTTAATACTGAACACATTTCTGTCACATTTTCTCCAAGGCCAGAATTTCCCCAGGCCAGGATGTTGATAGAGACAGGAGGACAGGTTGCTTTGCTCTTGATGTTCAATATGATTTTAAACTTCCAGTCTTAAAGATTATAGGTTGGCACATCTAGCTGTTGGTATTTCACCTTAAAAATTAGATAAGCATGTTGAAAAAAAGAAAAAATAATATGTAATGCCAGAGATTCTGTTGCTGACCACAGATTGTATCCTTGAAGATAGGAAATTCTTGCCTTCCAAAGTGACATAATCTGCATTTATCAAAACCCAGCTCCTCTGCTATCACTAACATTTAATTTCCTTGGCAGCCTAGGTAACTCTTGTTACGTGAGGTGAAGTAAGGTGATCTGGAGCCCTTCATAGGAACTTGTTTCTCATCTGAGATTCATGTGTTCAGAATGTTAGAACAGTCACAATACTGCAAGTCTTTCATTAAATGACAGGGTGCTTTCAAAGAGAGTAGTTCTCTTATTTTCTACATACACCCACACTGAGTGTGACTAATGTGATTGTGACTGTGAGCCCTTAAATAAAAAGTGGAATTCTACAAGTAGGTCTCATGGATACAGAGCAGGAAACTTGTACCTTGTCTCATGGGTAAGAAGAGTAAGCTAAATTTATTACATCTGATTATTGAAATTAATTAAGACAGTAGGATTCATTTTTGTGAGATGCATGCAAGTCCTCATATGGATTTTTACTCTAAACATATAATTTTCAGTGTGTTGTCTATATTATCACTCTAGAGTAGCACTGGCAGCATTTGGTGCTTTGCTCCATGCAGCTTCATAAAAATATCACCCAGTACTGCTGACTCACTTATAAAATGGGCTCCTCCTTGCATTTATTTTTTCTCTTTTTTTCTGTCTGACTTCATAGATCTTACCTGCTCTGTGCAACCTTATGTCTTTTCCATGCAAAGTATTATGAAAATATCCTGTCTGAGATGTGTTTTATCTAAAGTGCTCATAATTGCTAGCAGCAGCTTTTTTTAACCTATTTACAGATTTTTCACTGGGGTGTTCCACAGGTAGATGGGGTTTTATTCTGTACAGTGCTGTCCAAAAATCTTGGCAAACAAGAAAGTTCCACTTGCACTAATAGAGATATTGCATCTATTTGATAATTGCTTTGAAAGTTCAGGAAGATTAAGGCCAGGGAAATATAGTAAAGATAACTAATTCTGTGCTAAAAAGGTAATTCTTCATTGCCTTGGCTTTTTAAAATGCCATGTTTTTCGTACTTTATGGAAATTTACCTTCCTTCCTTTAAAAAGCAAATTCTGATGGAATCTGCACCATTAGGGTAAAATATATCACTTTTCTGTTTTCATTGTCCTTCTATTCATAAGTTGTAGACCTACAACTGTAGAACTCTTTCTTTCATTTGGTTGGTTGGGGTTTTTTGAGTGTTTCTTCATTGATTACATAATTTCTTTAATATATTGCAAATAAATATCTGGTGTAGTGTTAGCAAGGGAACATATGTTCTGATGTTTTAGCATAAACATGAAAGTTCTACTAATATTTCTCCACCAGAACTGCATGCTACAAGAACAAGATCTGCCGGTCCATGTGTAGTGTTGTCTCTATCTTGAGAATGTTTTCTGCCAGAACATGTTGATTTTATTAGTCCAATAAGTTTGCACTTTGTGTTTACTCATACACTCCGTGGAGATGTGCATTTTCTTTGTAAGAGTGTGGCATTAGTACTTGAAAGCAAAGTGAACATAACAAAGCACATGAGTGATAATCTGTGATACAAAGTAGGTGGGAATTAGGTAAATGTGGTAGATTTGAAATCAGATACAGAGGTCTGCCAGTGTGCCACATGCTGAATGAAGAGGAGCAAGGTGGTGCTTTGCACTTGTGTTTCCCACTTCACTGTTAACAAAGAACATGAGATTAACTCTGCTCTGCCCTGCGAGGCACATCTGGAGAGCTGTGTCCAGTCCTGGGCTCCTCAGGACAGGAGGGACAGGGAGCTCCTGGAGCGGGGCCAGCAGAGGCTGCAGAGATGATTTAGGGCCTGGAGCATCTCTGCCAGGGAAAGGCTGAGGGGGCTGGGGCTGTTCAGCCTCGAGAGGAGCCCCAGCTGAGAGGGGCCCTCAGCCCTGGGTGTCCCTGTCTGCAGGGAGGGCTCCGAGCAGGGCCCAGCCTCTGCTTCGGGGGCCCAGCAATGGCACCAGAGGAACGGGCAGGAACCGATCCCAGGAAGTTCCCCCTGGACAGGAGGCAGAACATCTTCCCTGGGCAGTGACTGAGCACTGAACAGAGACCAGAGAGGGTGTGGAGTCTCCCTTACTGGGGATATTCCAGAACCATCCGGACGCAATCCTGTGCCATGTGCTCTGGGATGGCCCTGCTGGAGCAAGGAGGTAGAACCAGCTGCCCCAGTGTGGTCCCTTCCAGCCTGATCCATCCTGGAATTCTCTGACATGGACTGTATGCCTTGTATTAACACACGGAGTAGGGAGCAGTGTTCAAAAACTGCATACAGTGGAAATGGCTTCCCTTCTTTTGCTCTGAACACAGACAATTGGCAACAGCACTGTTGGCACTGTGGGCTTTTTCTGAAGAGCTCTGGAAATGCTGCCATTAGACGGCATTTGCGTCCTCTTGTTTCTCAACTCGGAAACAAGTAGTGACAAGTCTGCAGCAGATTGTAGGTCTCTGGTAAAGTCAGAGGAAAGGGTAGGTAGCAGTCTTGCACTGAGCATTCAGGAAGGTAATGTGGCCGATTTGTCAAGACAGCGGTGAGAGTCTTTAATGTCAGTGAAGGGGAGTCATACTGGGTCTCTGTTTTTCCCCTGGAGGAACCACATCCTAGCAGAATCCCCATGGAATCTAGTAATTTTAGTCATGTAAAGTAAGTGTAAGGTCATGTGTCAGAAAGGCGAGTTATTCTTTTTATTCATTTCTTGAGTTACTTTGGAGATACTGTTAAGGGAAGGGTCAAGAGTTTTCTTTGTGCTGTTGGTATTTCTCAGCTCTCTCTTCTCCCTTAATCAGGCCTAGTGCTCTGAATGTTTGGGTTATCTTGTTTCTAATATTACTGGCTGCTTGTGAGAAGCACTTTTTGGTGGATGGCTGCTCATGGAGATTGAGGGTAGAGCCCTTTCCTGTTTTATAAGGGTGAGGTGAGGGTAAATTCTGTGTCCTCAGAGCCCAAGCAATGTGGGATTTGAGTACACAGGCAAGAGGTGGCCTGTCTTGCAATTTGTCCCACCAAGAAGAGACATGATATGTTGTTCCAAATATGGTTTTGTACAAAAGCAAAGATTGCCTAGGAGAACTTAAATAAGCAATGCAGCACAGGAAACAGAATATTTTACTACTCAGAACTACTTTAAAAAGCTGGCTATGTTCAAATCCATCAAGCTGGATGGGATTGATGCAAGGTTGCTGAAAGACATAGGTGGTGCAATTGCAATTCTGCAGTTGCAATTCTCTATGAAAATAAATCAGAAAGGTCCCTGAAAACTAGGGAAAGGCCTTATTATTACACCCATCGTTAAGAAGAGAAAGAAGGGTAGTTCAGGGCTAGTCAGCCTTCCACAATCTCTGGAAATACTACTTATCCTGTCTTCAGGGAATTTGTTTCCAAATGTGAGAAGAGTGAGAAGGTAGTCAAGCACAGTTGACCCAGATGTACTGGGTCAGGTTGCCCAAAGAAGTTGTGGATGCCCCATCCCAGGGATGGAGCTTTTAGCAACCTGGTCTAGTGGAAGATGACCCTGCCTATGGCATGGGGGTTAGAACTGGCTGATCTTTAAGGGCCTTTCAACTCAAACCATTCTGTGACTTTCTGAGTCCAGTGAGGTTTTTGTTATCATCTCTCACTGAGGAAGCTGTGGAAGTGTAGGGATTGTTACATTAATTGAAAATTGCATGGATATCAAAGTTCCAGGTGTAGTCTCCAATGTCTGTGTCTCATTGGAGACAAATAACAAGTGGCCTGTGAGGGATTGGGCCAATGATGTCACCTCTCTATTCATTATCTAGATGGTGAGATGGAATGCACCCGGAGAAAAGTCGTAGATCACTTTAATTGGCAGGAGAGAGAGTTCAGTATACCAAGTGGTAGAAATTCAATTCAGCTGGGTCTCGGGGAGCCTGAGATTTGGCCAACAGAAACCTCATGAAGTTCAGTGAGAATAAATACGGCGTTCTGTGCCCATGCAGATCAACTCCTTGCAGGGACATAGTCTGGGAAAGCAACTGGTAGAACAGAACGTTCTTGGGAAAGCTATGGGATATAATGATTGCTGCCAAGTTGGAAATGAATTAGTGATGCATTTTCATTGCAGATAAGGCAAACAGCATGGTGGTCTCTATGGCCAGCAGATATGGGAAAGTAATTGTCCTTCTCAGCATTGCTGAGTACTCTAGATCTTCAGTCAGTCCTGAGGTTCCTCAAATGAAAAGCACAATTTTAGAAAATGGAGAGAGAACTACCAATGTGATTTTGAGCCATGGGAACCATAAGTAATGAGGAGAGATTGGAGTACTCATGCTGTTTTAAACTGGTCAAAAAAAGAGGCAAAGGGGCAATCTTATAGAAGCCTGTAGCTTCTTGAAGACAAGTTCTGGTGACAATGGAGCTGAACTCTTACTAGTGGCAGACTGTGAAAACAAGGAACCACTGTCACAAATTGCAGCTCAGACTGGCTATTAGGAGTAGTTCAAACTGCCCATTAGGAAAAAGTTTTTCACCACTGAGTTGCACAAGAGTTTTTAACATGCCATTCAGAGAGGTGGTGGAATCTTTCCTTGGAGGTTTTCAAGACTCAGCTGGACCAAGCTGTGGGAGGCCTAATCTAGCACTGATGAGAGTCCTTCTCCAAGCAGAGAACTGAACTGCTGATCTGCAGAGAATCACAACGGGGTTTTTTGTATTTTTCTGTGATTCTGCCCAGGACATCAGGGCTGTGCAATGCAGAGGAAGAATTTTGTACAGCTGTGACATTCCTGTGACATACATCTGTGTCCACAAGGGTGAATCTGGAATGGTGGACAATGAAAGTCCTTCTGTAAAGATTTCCTCCTTACCATCAGCTTGAAATGTGTCCATGTACTAGGAGTCCTTAACTCTGTATGCGACGTGGGTTTATATTGCTTAGCCATTTTCAAATTTTCTGCTCTTTTGACATGCTTTGGGAATAAATACCACAATGTTCACATGACCATAGGAAGCCAGATAATTTGTATTTAATTTGAGTTATTTAATTTGAGTTATTTAATTTGAATTATTTAATTTGAATTATTTGCTGAGCATTACATCTCTTGTGGTCATTGCTTCTCTCCTTGTAGGCATTCTAGGAGCTATAGAAATCAGTTTTTGAAACTTAATTTGGTAAAAGAGAGAAAGAAACGTGAGAAAATCAGCTGTCAGAATCATACTAGATCTGTTTTCAGAGATTAGTGTTAATGATTGTTTTCAATTGAGTTGATCCTTGTTTGAAATCTGTGATTGATTGCGAGTGCTGCAAGATTTAATTGAAGAGGCCAACTCATGGAAAGGTGAAAAAAGTAGTCAGCTAAAAGCCAAGATAATTGGGAGCATGATTTTATCAGTAATCCAGGGTAGGAGCAAAGACAGACAGAATGGGATCAACCTTTGACAAAAAAAAGCCAACCCCTAAATGTTTTGTGTTCTGAATCCAGGAAAAGTTGGCTTAGGAAAGCCTGATTTAAACTCTTATCTTTAATTGACATAAACTGAATGAAAGTACTAAACTGAACAAAACCTTACTTTATGTGTGGTCATCATGTCCTCACGCAGGATATTTCTGTGAAGTACTTTTCCAGACTGTGTCTCTGTGATTAAAATAGGTGTTACTCTTGATTTACTGCACTCTTTTGTGCTAAAGTGCTATGCTGTAAAAATAATGCAGTGTAGAAATGCTGCTCTGAGTGGATGTGGATTTCCTTCCTATGGTTGGTATTGCTATAGCAACATTTCACTCCAAACCATGACTGTAATTACAGAAGTTGCCATTGATCTTATACATAGTAAATTATATCTGTATTTAGCAATGAACTCCTAATGTCAAATGAAATAAATATCTGCTTTTGCTATTCATCCCCCACCAAGCCTCAATTTTCATTTCAACAAAATAATTTTATTTTTAGGAATTCAGTTTTTCATTAAGTTGTTTTTAGATATGAACACAGTTTTTCAGTCTCTGGATTTACGATGTTTATTGTAGCTTAATTTAAGCATCAACATTCACTGTGCTGGTTTTACTGGAAGTGTTCTTGTTAGGAATGTTCTTGTCTCTGCCTCTGCTGGATGTTTTGGAGGGATAATTATGACCCAGTATAGATCTCAGAGGAGGCATACCAAAAAAATGAAATTATTTACATGTGGAATATCTTGAAAATATATTTTAGAGAAAGTGTTCCTGACAAACATTTCTTATGTAAATCACATTTTCATGTAATAGGGATATGTCTATGTTCATATTTCTGTTTCAGTCAGAAGTAAGGGTATGCACAAGGGGTGTCTAAGCAAACAGGATTGGAAGGTCAGTACCTATCTTCTTGAGTATGCTGCCTGAAAGTGACCTGTGTGTGACTGGAGCCAGCAAATCTCATTGTTAGATGACATGCATAAACCCATGAGCCCCTAAGAATTAGAATATACAAACCTGATTCTGGTTAAACCCCATACATTATGCAAGAGCATTGTCTTGGTTTCAAAGACAGGTATTTGCTAAAGAAGGCAGAAGCCTCCTTTAGAATAGGAGAATGTAACCCCCTTCCCTCCGGATCGGCAACAGTTTGAAATCAAGGGCTTTTTAGGCAATGATATGAGAAAAGAGGAATAACAGTCTTTTACTAATATATTATATATATATATATATATA
>VYZT01057576.1:269347-330381 GCA_013400735.1 Pomatostomus ruficeps | reverse complement strand
AAGCAACAACTACCCCGCCATCACCCCCCCCCCCAGCAGCTAGAATGGGGAAAAAAATTCCAACACAAAGAGCTAAACAAAAGGTATCCCAAACCCTGACAAGCATTTATGAAATGAACTTAAGGACTACCGATTGACAGCAGCTAAGGTAAGAGTGTAATCAATCACGTGTAATCACTTTTTGCTCAAGAAGCTGAGGGGTCATTGTTATGAAAACAAAAGCATAAATCAGTTTTAATTTCTTGGATATGATCTGTTCTTTCTTCTCTGAGCAGCGCAGCTGGAAATTCTCAGCTGAGTTTGCTGTCACATAGCTTTGAAATAAATTGTAGCTTTACCTGGATTTCTTGGTTCTGTTTGTCTTGGAATAAGTGACTTGTTCATTTTGTGCTTAGACTTGAGACTGGGTTTTATTTGAGATTTTTAAGGCTCTTGAGGTGCGATATAAATAGAGTTTACTGAAGCGTCTTTGTTTCCATAGAATAGTTGAGAAGTGTTTTTGAGCCCCTTGTACCAAAGTCATGCTGTTAATATGATCCCACCCCTTCTCTTTATTTTTCAGTGAGTTCTGAGAACAGACTCATCTATACCTCAGTAACTTAGTTGCCCCTCTCCTGAAATTGCCCCTATAGAAGAGTGCTGCTGTTACCTCTCTCTGAGTGCTTGGTGTCCTAAACCAAAAGCAGTGAAGAGACTGCTGTTATGCCATAAAAACATGTAGGGTAGAGGTAGAATCACCTGCGTCACTGGAGAGGAGGAGAGGGAGAGAAGCCTATGGCTAAAGCTTTATCATCAGGTAGCGTCACATTGCATAGTTGATTTTGTGAACCTGAACAGGTTTAAAACGAAGCTCGTTGATGTATGACTAGTGTCGTCACCTTGTGGGCATCCCAGAGTTATTGGAAACACATCAATGCCTCTAAATCTTGTAGTTAAACTTGTTATAAGCTACTTATCCCAGGAATCAGCACGAACTTAATGCATATGATAAACAGACAGTCTGTTCTGGTTTTGCAGTATGGTTCCTAATGGAAATTTTATATGAACACCAGCATGAGATTACAAAGTATAACGTGGTGTTTATAGGCAAAACCTTTTATGTGCAAACATGGATCTCAAAGGCTGTGAGCCACTTCTGACATAGGCCTATTGAGTCCCATGCCTCACATGTAAGACTCAATCCATTGGCCTCTCTTCTCTAAAGTTCTGTATTTGTGGATGGGTTCTCTCTAGCTCCAGGCTACAGCTGATGATGAGTTGGTAGAGTTGGAGAGGCACCATTACATGAGACTGTGCTGCAAGCCGGGTTTTGCCTCCCAGCCATGCCTACCTGGGAGATGTTGGGCATGGAACGCTCACTTCCTTCATGACCTGCAAGCTTAACATGTATCCTCAAGACCCTGATCTGTCACATCTTTCTGCTATGCTAGTGTGGAGTCTGTCTTTCCCATTGGTGCTGGAATAACCTGGATGGTATCATTTAATATTTTGATGTTATTTTTATATTAGATTAGATTTTTTGGATGATTATTATAGATTAGATCTGCAATGGAAGTCCAGCAGAATGAGTAATGTGCATTGGTTAATGGTCACTGAAGATTTTTGGTTTACTTCTTTTGTGGTTAAGAAACGTGTTTAAGTAAACTAGAATCGTAGAGAACTTGGTAACCAGCAGAAATCTTTTTTTGTGCATCAGTGCCGGATAACTTAGGGGAACAAAAAAGTGTCAATGTTTTTCTAATTTCCTACTAGACAATACATTATTTGTAACTTTAATATCATGATTACAGCAACTTTATTTTTAAAGCCTTAGCTGGTACTTCAAAAGATAGGGCTCTCTATGTAAGTTTTACTCTGCTTGCCACATTTCTTGGTCATGTATTCTGACCTTGTCAAGTAGATTGTTTTCATAACTGCTAAGCAACAGCAAAAACCCAAACCACAACGCATTACCAGAGCAGCAGTCTGCATTTCTGTGGCCTCCTGCCATGGGATGGAGTCAGTCTGCATGCTGCAAGTGCAACAAACTGCAGAAACCAAACTGCAGTTTGGCCAAGTTTGAAGGCAAAGTTTTCTTTGATTTTCTGTGTTATACTGTCTTCCTAAATCTCCTAATAGTAAAGGCATTCAGCGTGTTTTTGTGAGCCAGAATAATTCAAAGGCTCAGTAAAGGGAATGTACTGGCCTACATGGTAGTTACTTGGGTAGATCTAATGCCTCAAAATTGCCTTGTGTATCGTCCAAATGCCAAAGGGTATTAGTTCCCATATGCCCCAGGAAAATGCATTATTATGCTGACTGTAAGTTCATTAAATGACTCAAGTAAATGGTTTTCATTCAGATATTAAGCTTATCGACTGTATTAGTTTAGGGTTTTTTTAAAGCTGTTGAAAATGCTTCATTTTCTTGCCAAAAAGTGTTACCGAATGCTGCATAAATACAGCTGGGCAGTGAACTGTCACTTTTTAAATTTGCCCGCTGTAAATTTAGTTTTGTTTAATGAAGCCTATAAACTGAGCAGATGAGTTGGGAGTGCATAACCTTGGAACCCTTCCATTGTGCCTGACTCATAGACATTTTGATTTAGCTTCAGGGATGATTCTCCTTAGATTCCGTTATCTTCAAATGGCACTAATTTTGCCAAGTTTGGCTCTTCAGGAAACATAAATCATGTCCTCAAAAACTATGAGAAAGCACTGAATGAGAAAACAATTGGACAAGGGAGCAAATCTGTTTAATTCATGAGCTTTAGTCTTCTCACTGCAGTAACTGAGGCTAGAAGAGCAGAATTCACATGTAATCAGAGTCCAGTAGGTGGCTGTTCTACAAAAGTATTGCTGAAAGCATTGTTCTGGTATTGTTAAAGATGGAAATATTGTAATATGGGCATAGTCTGTAACAGACTTCAGCTGTAGCTGGAAGCAATATATGTGTTGGATGATGTCTACTGGTTCTTCTAGATTCAACTTTCTCCATCCATAAGATGTCAATTTATTTTGCTTGCAAGCAGGGCAGTGTTCCCTTCTTTTACTTAGTTGAAGGAAGAAGCCACTGAAATCACATAAGGGTTTATTTATTGCAAAAATTGTTGTGCTATGGGTACAAAACTTGCCAGAAAATGTAGCTGTTTTAATTTTCTGGATTCTTCTGGATGTGAAATACAGTCACAGCTCACCCAAAAGATCAAGACAAGGTCTAGCTACACTCTGTGTAGTTTTCATTTTGATCTTTCTGGTCTGTTTGGTTTAGGGACATTTAAGCATCTTGTTTGTTTCCTTTGAGCACAGTGTGCTTTACATCGATGGTGTCAGCTCAAAGCTTTTACCAGAATACCAAATTTTGGTGATGTGCAGTCAAGTGCTCATGTGCTCCCTAGGACCAACTGGTTCATACATGAACAAGATTTTTAATTTATCAGTCATCTTACAATCCCTTGTTTTCCTTAGTTTTCATTTTGAGCTTGTCTTTTGATGTTGCTGAAGGTAGAAAGGGAAATACAACAAGGTTTTCCTCAGCCTCGCGGCAGTCATCTGTAAACTTCAGATTTTAGTAGTCTATGTCTAAACACCTTTCAGCAAGTTTGGTCTGGGTAGTTACCATTTCAAACCAGATTAATTTTATGTGGTTTTATGTGTGAGATTATAGGCATTGTGCGGTTTTATTATCTAATAAACACCATTTAGGTGCTGGTGATTTAATCTTAATGTTGTGGCTCCTAGAATTATGTTTCAACACATTCATGCTGAACTTTAAGTTAAGGTCTAGCAGTCCTATACGTAAGCATCTCCTAGGAGGTTTGTTTTGTTGGTTTTTGTTCTCTTGAATAATTTGTCTCTGTTCCAAGGACTTCCACATCTCATATGTAGCATTTTGATTTACAAAACAATTCACTTGCGTTTTAATTTTCAATTTTCATTAAAAGCATCATGGAGTGTAATGGTTTTTAGTTGCAAATTTGGATGGGCATGTGGTGCTGTAGTCTTTGTTCTGATTATTTGCCACAGCCCAAGTAAAATGAAATATTTTGGAACATCTTAATTTTACTGTCTGACAAGTTTCCTCTAAGTGAAAGCAGATGGGTGTTCATCAGCAGGAAGGGAAAGGATCAAAGTGTGGCATGCACCACAACAACAACCACCCAATGAATGTCTGATCTTTTCATGCAGACTTGTGCAGGTACTTACGGTCTGTATCTGATAGTGAAGTGCAAAGGTGCTGAAGTTCACTTAAGGTATGAATGATCATAGGAGTTAAAGACAGTGTTGTATTTTATTTATTAATATTTTGCATTTAAGCACCTTGGGCTTTTGAATATTTTGTGTCTTCTGTGATTCTTATTCTGCTTAAGTCCTGTTATCTAAGCAGGTACATATGGTCCTAAATCTCTTTGAAATGGTAACCTTTTAGAACATTATAATTTGTTTCCAGTTGAAAAAAGTGCTTCAGATGCTGTCCTGAACAGAAACACATTCCAAATTAATGGATTTAATGAGGTCAACCTGTCTTATTCTTTATTATGTTATGGCATGCATTATGTCCTTGTTATTCTCTTACGAGCTCATTCATTATGAAACACTTAACAATGATTTTTCAGATGAGGCCAATAAAATTAAACCCATTTGTAATTTATGAAATGTAGTCAAGCAAACAGAGTATGTTCCAAAAATGAGTGTTACAAGATTTCTCTGTGATTGTTTTGAAGAGGTTTCCTAACAACAGTTTCATTTATGTAATGTTTTTTTAAACTCTTTATGCTCATAGAAAGCTTAAAAAAATATTCTCTAGCATGAATTCTAGATGTAAGAAGCTCAGATTCACTGTTACTTTTAAATTAAATGAGTTCAGAAAATAATACTTGAAGTGAAAAGCCACCCTGACAGTTAAGGAGCATTTACGGCAGCTATGTATAACACCACCTGTCTTAAAGATTACTGCAGTCTGCCCAGAAATAATTACAGGACTTGCACTCCTAGAAGAGAGAAGGTATGGCCAAGCTGACTAAGGGATGCTATAATTTTGGTGAAGTAGCTGTGGGAATTCAGTACTACTCAAAACATAGAGCACCAAGGGCTATATACCCATATGAATTGCTTTATTTCCTCATCTTCTACTTGTGTGAGCGTTTATTAGTGCTGAACTTACAACTTCGTGATGCACTTGGAAAAATCCTTGCACTTCATGCCCCAAGGCCTTCACCAGCCTTCCTGAGAGAAGCTTGCTGCTGCTCACCCCTTTACTTCTGCGGGGATCTTCCAGTGGAAGCAGAGTTAATTTGATGATGAGGTTTTCCTGGTTTGGTTTTACTCTAAGAAGTGGCAGGATGTTATCTAGTGTATGGCCTATAGCATGCTTGAATTACTTACAGGACTTGATTTGGTAGTTGGGAGATTTGGAAGACTTCTCAAAAACCCATTAATTTAGATGAGATATAAACGCATAATTTCTTTTCCTGTAGTTGTGGTCAACAGTGTGCTTAAATAAAACCACAAAACAAAACCTGTGTTTCACTCCAGGAGGAGTGATACACATTGTGCCCTAAAGTACAGAAAACAGTGTTATTAATTAAAAAATTATGTATCTTCGGTGAGTCTCTGGTGAGCCGTTGAATCTCCTCCCTTGATTTGTGGCTGCACTAAGTACCACTCAACTGTCCTTGCTAATTTGCAATTAAATCTAATTTCTGATGTGGTTGGCTTTTTTGTTTATAGGGTTTTTTTTCCCCCCTTGCTAAGCAGTACTTAAAGTAAAAGCTCTTTTATCCCAGTCTTGCTAAATATGCTTCAGTGTGATCTGAGTCAAACAAATACTTGACAACCAAGAGGAATTTCTCCTCCATGCTTGTGAAGCTGCTAAACTTCGGGTACCACAGACCACACTGTGGAATGTTGTTAAAAGAAACAAACTTCCACTGAGCATTTCCTCTGAGGCAAAAGTTAAACCACTGTGAAAAGATGCCTTCCAGTTGTGCCCTACAAATCCTACCAGAGCGCAAGTGGCTCTTCTCCTAAGCCACTGCAGATCTTTGCAGCTATTTCTGAATACTGCTCTGAGATGAAAGGAACTGGGCAGGTCAAGAGCATCAGTTGTGCTCCTGTCGGCAGCATCTTCTGTGGCTGGGTGCTGGAAGCTGAGCCTCGACCCAAAGTGGTTGGCAGGGAGCAGAGCAGCTTGTGAGGAGCTGCCTAAGCCAAGAAGTGATTCTTTCTTTTGAGGTTTGGCTAGGGATGCAGCTCTGGGAGGGCAGCAGTGCTGACACGGCGAATACTGAACTGCTATTCAAAGCTGAACAGCTGATAAAAATGGAGGATGAGAGTGCAGCACTCTGCAAAATCCGTGTGCTTAATTCTCAAAGCTGTTTTTGAGAAGATAAGAAAACAGAGACTGAAGATGCCACTTCCACTAAGGTGTATATCTGTATCTTTTAGAATTAAAGCTTCACTGGACTGTAAAAGGCCCACAAGACCTGATAAATGTACATTTGAAAATTGGAAAGGGCAACACCATCTCCATAATTCCTAACTGACTTTGGAGCCAAGCACTCCTGTATCATTTCTTTGATTCATGAGAACACCTAAAACCTAATAACATTATAGAACACAGTCATCTCTCTAACAGCCTTCCTTTCAGACAACTCAAAAGTTTTTTAAAGCTATTGTTAAAAATTCATTTTACAAGTCAGACTCTGAATAGAGAAGGAAAAGTTAGGAATTTATGTTTTGCTAGTTCTGAGTGGAGTTGTGCAGAAGAAAAAATTCCTTAGGAAAGTCAGTTTTCAGGGTGGCTTGAGAATATATTAACTTGATTTGTCATGCTGTCTTTCTAATTTTTAACTCTGAACTGTTTCTGAGTTTATGAACATCGGACAATTTTTTTGTCATGCATTTCATTTGACCAAGATCTGCTCCCCATAAGTGCCGAGGAGAATCAAAACAACCACCTTGTCACTGTTACTCAAAATTGTGCTTTTGAAACCATTTTGACACGTGGCCAGGCACTCAGGCGCTATAATTTACAGCCTCAGCCAATCCGTTTACATATATGGCAGAAGGCGATCTGATAATCAGATCTCGTTGGAAAAATTCCAATAAAACAGCTTTTGCAAATATTCTGCTCTGGCACATTTCTGCCTGTCTCCGAAGGATCCGCAGCGCCTGAATACTGCTGCTCTGTGGGCAGCGCCTGCCCCAGTACAATAGGCTGTTTGTCATGGCAAGGGGAAGGAGTAAAACCCTGGGAGCCACAGCTCGTGGGAGGCTGTCACCTCAGCCCTCAAGGCTCTCTGGAGCAGAAAGCTGTGAGGGTTTCTGAGGATCCTTGACCTGCATATTAAGATATTTGTGGGTTTTTCTTCGGACAGGCAGAGTGTCCAAAGCTGAAATTGCAGGTATTTGGCATAATTTAAGAAGGTTTTTTTGTTACAGTTGTCTTTTTAAAATTACTTAGAAGGGTTGTGGGTGTTTTACTCCTGGAACTATGTGTTAGTCTTCCTGGAAGGACACTGCAGCCCAGAGCTGCTGGGTGTTTCCCACATCTTGCTGTGAATATACAGTAGTGTCTTTGAATACCAATACTGATAAAAATAGTAATTACAGTTAATTAAGAAAGTCCCTTGTGTATATTTCGGTGCATCTCGTGGGGTTTGGTGGGGGAAGGGGCAAATGCTGTCCAGGCTACTTCTCTGTCCCGCTGTGGGGAGAAAGAGAATGCCAGCCGTGTCCCAAACACGGAAGCAGGCCCACTTCCCACCCACCCGTGCCGGGAAAGGCACTGAATTCTCACCCACGTGTTCTGGAAAGCTCACGTGCAGTCCAGAGGCAAGGAGTGGAGGGGCCCCTCATATGGCTATTCTGGAAAGGCTTTATTCTGTCGCTGAAGGGAAGCCAGGGATGAAAGAGAGCCTAGGCCAGCATGGCCTGAGCTTATAAGGGGTACCAAACCGGGGGCAGGGAGAAGGTACAGGGTCAGTACAGCAGGATGGAGAGAGGGGTGGGGTCAGAGGTCTGCCCAGGTAGGCAGGGTCAGGTTACAGCTGCCTTAGTGCAAGTCGATGGGAGATGAGAGGCTTTTCCCAGTGTATCCGGGTTTTCTCAGACTCTGGTGTCAGCCCACCGCCGGGGGTTACCTCCATCCACCACAACACCCTAGGAATTACTGACTATCTACCTACAGGAACATAGTAATGCTGCAAACTTGGAAAGAGAATCTGAGGTCCCCAACTCAGGAAGGACATGGACCTGTTGGTGCCAGTCCAGAGGAGGGATCAAGGTTATCAGAGGGATGGAGCAGCTCTGCTGGGAGGAAAGACCAAGAGAATTTGTATTGTTCAGCCTGGAAAAGAGAAGGCTTTGGGGTGACCTCATTGTGGCCTTCTAGTGCCTGAAGGGAGCCCACAGGAAAGATGGAGAGAGACTCTTGACAAAGGCCTGGAGTGACAGGACAAGGGGGAATGGCTCCAGACTGACAGAGAGCAGGTTTAGATTGGATATTGGGAAGAAATTGTTCCCTGTGAGGGTGACGAGGCCCTGGCACAGGTTGCCCATAGAAATTGTGGCTGCCCCATCCCTGGAAGTGCCCAAGGCCAGGCTGGATGGGGCTTGGAGCAAGCTGGAACAGTGGAAAGTGTCCCTGCCCATGGCAGGGCATTTGAATGAGATGGGCTTTAAGGTTTCTTCCAACCCGAAGCATTATGACCATACAATGTGTATGTGCCCTGCATATAAGATAAACACTTCTTTCCTGATTGGTCTAACGTCTGTAAGAGGATGGAAGGTGGGGTTTTTTTTACATCCCTGCCAGGGTGCTAACCTGGTTTTTTTTTTCACTCTAAAGGTTTTTGGCTCAGTTGAACAGTAAAACTAATGATCTTTGGAATTAGGGATAAGTGTACTGCTTAACCATAGTGCAATCATGACTCTGTCTTCAGGCTCACTTACTACTTCCGTCTTCTTTCACGCATACTACTTTGTCTCTCTTTTTAAAAATCACAATAAAACTTTAATTGTCCCATTATCTTCCCACCTGTTTTGCCCTCTAGCAGGTCTCAGGGATGGAAGTATACTTGCTGCAAAGTCAAAGGTGAATAAACTAGGAAAGGTGTATACACATTTTTTCATTTGGGTTGGTTCCATATTTTTTATATGTCATGTGTTTCCTGAAACATTTTATTTATTTATTAAGGAATTGTCTTGTTTGTAGTGGTAAGTATAAGAAAAGATTAACAAGTATGCCTTCTTTTACCATCTTTTGAAGAATTTTCGCCTCAGAAAGGAGAAGGAAAGAAAAGGAATATCTTACTTTTTTTTTTTTTTTTTTTTTTTACCAAGCTTTATGGAGTAAGAACTGCCTTGACTCCTAGCAGACATGGTACTTTACCTTTCTGGTGAAAAGCAGTAGTTCTTCATGTGTATGCAGCATCCCACCATGATAGGCTCACAGAGAAGTAGACCCCATGTGACAAAAGGACTAAAGGAACACCACAGGAACTTCATCTTGTGTCTCAGTGGTGCTAATACATCAAGGTTGTTGTGACCTCTCTCAGAGAGCCTAAAAAGATAACTGTGTTTATGTTTCATGACAGCTGTTTGTTTGGCTTTCTGGGGGTTTTTCTTTCATCTTGAACTCTGTTTGATTTTATATTTTTCTTTAAGCTGTGTATCTACCAATGTAAAAAAATTAGAATATTTTCTTTTTTATTTATTAATAAATGCTGGCGTGAAAGCTTCAAAGGGTGAAGCTAGGTTTAGACAAGAGTATGTAGGAGTGATAACATGAGAGCAATCTTGAATTACATCATCAAACCTAAGGGCAAAAACATGGAAAATTCAAATAAGTACAAAACTTGTCATCTACTCAATTTACAGCTGTTTTTTGTGTTTCATATTGCCCCAAGCTAGGATGACATGGAAAACGGAAGGTACCAGCATCTATAGAATCATCAACTTGGGACCTGATGTTACTCTCCCTGCCTTCCAGTCTCAGCACCTGGTGTGGTGCACAGTATGAACCCCTTCCTTTCCCAAGCAGTAAATTGATGGAATTAGCATAAGCAGTGTTTCTGAACCTTTTTTGGTTTGTGGCAATTACAATGTATTACCTTGCAGTATATCTCCCTCAATCCCTTCTACCTGCAGATTTTGGCAGTGATTCATAGACCCCCCATAGGAATCTTTGTGTCTGTGGCCGCAGTAAGGGACCTGGATCAGTGGCAGGAAACTAGAAGAGAGATGTCAGGAAAAAAGAGTGTTTGTTGTCTGCTAATTTGGTAGTGTCAGGCCGAGAACATCTTTATTGTAAACTATGCAAAGAGTGATTTCTAGCAGAGAAGACTGAGCAGCAGCTCCTTTCCTGGCTCTCCTTCCATCAAGCCACTGATTTTGCAGGTCAAATGCTGCTACCTGGAGTTTTATTGTCATTCACGTGCAGTATGTACACCTAATAAATCCACTTGCTGAAGATGGTAAGAATTTAACTGGTTCCATCACCTGTCCTGTCTGCCCACCAGCAGGAAGGGAAAAGGAGTGATGGCGTTTTAAACTTGAGAGCTAAACTAAGTTCCTGTTCCATAGTAGCTGGAAATATAAAAACTAAAAAGCAGCCAGACGGGGATAGCTGGAGGCATTCACTCAATGCTGTTTAAAGATGTTTCATAGCAATACTATGGAAGAGTGGGAAGCTTAATTGGTAGTTTTTAACAAGTCATAAATCTTTCTTAAAAATAACTCTTAATGTGGCTTCCTAGAAGCATTTCAAGGTATCTGAGAAATGGAAGGAATCCTGCTGCGATTGGCTTTTAATGTAATGCCACTGTTTCCATAAATGAGATCTACAGAAGGTTTTTCCTTTGCTTCACCCTCCATTCCAATGTCCTAAAACAAGCAGAAAATAATATATTGTAGATTGCTAGCTCGTGCTTCTTTTTTAATTTTTGAATAGCAAATATTAAATCAGATTTTCTATTTCTATGCATGTTTTCCTATTAGGAAAAAATTACAAATACATGATATTTAGAGGTATGCTTTTTTTCCCCCCAGGTAGCTTATTATAAAAAGCTCCTGTGATACTGTGTCACATTGGGTGTGTCAGGTAGGGAACACATAATTAATTACAAAACTGCCATACACAAATTATTGTTTCTGCTATAATGTGTTAAGTAGAGCTAATTGGAATATATTTTCTTCCAGATATGCATACTTTCACTGTCAAAATTTCCTTCCTTCCAGGTACTTCTTGAAACAGTTTGGGTTTTTTGGTCAAGAACTGTTTCATTGCTTTATGTTGGTGAAGACTTAAATGATGAGTTCTGGGCCTGTGGCTGCAGTTGAGTGATGTGAATTGGAAAACAGGGTTTTCTATAGCTTTCTGAACCAAGTGGGTAACCTTTCTGAAATAGATTAACAGAATGAAAAACACTGTTTCTCTGAAGAAAAACAGGTTGTTGGTTTTGGCCAGCCATGATGTCACCTCCTTGTTTTTCTAGGTTTATATGGATTTTTAGGCTGAGAATTGCACCTTTTCACCCCTGGAAGGGATAGTTTCACTCCTATAAATGTACCTATAAAGAAACTGCAGACTTAAATTGCACAAAGGAAATCTCCATTTGTTAGGCACTGAAGCCCAAATGCCTACAGAATACCAAACTGTAGGAATACCAAGGGGAGCTTCATAAATCACTAAAATAATTGTAGCACCAAAGTTGGAACTGTAAGTTGTTCCTCTTTTGTCCAAGAAAGGGCTATAGGTTAAAGGTCCTCACTGGGAAAAAGCACATTTACGTTAAACAAACACTGTGTGCACTTAGTTGACATTTTTCCTGTTGTTTTCTTTGTCCTTTTTCCTTAAAATATAGGTAGATATGTGTTAGTATAAAAACTCTGCCTGCCAGCTCTTTTTCTTCTTCCTTTCCAACCTGATCAATCTAGTAATAAGACCATAACTAAGAATTAAGGTTGTAGGGTCTGTAAAGTGGGAAGGACTATGCATCTTGTATCAGATATCTGTAATATAGTCTTCCACCCTTTTTTTGCTCCTGATGTCAGGCAACAGCAAAAACAGAGTGATAAGCCCTTCATCTTGTCATCCTCTGCCTTTCCATAGGAATCACTGGTTGTTATGCTTGGTCTTACACTCTATCGCTTTATCAGCTGCTATCACCACAGCCATTATATCAGCCTCAAAATGGTAATCTGCAGCTTTGATCTTGTACTAGTTGCTTACATTTTCCATGGCACAGTGTGTTCATTTTGCCAAGTGAATTCTGCAGTACAGGGGCTTGCTAGAATAGATGAAGGTAACAGCTGTTCCTTGAGGCAAGAGCCCCAAGGCAGCTCTTGAGTAGCAACCACAATTCTTTTATGATGTAGGGGTTTGTTATCCTGCTTTTCCATGAAGAGAGAAAGTGGTCTAGATGTAGCTGTCAGAAAGAAACTGCTCATCCTTGCACCACCAGCAAGATAAAGATGTCTTCATTGGGCAGTGCACTATAAACTACATTACAAGGATGCTGATGCATGGATTTAGTCCACCTTGGGATTGCTTGGGAAAAAAAAAAAATTGCCTTTCTGTCTACCCACATTCTGTGGGTGCAGCAGCACACACTCATGATAAAGCAAAGTTCCTAACATAATTTGTGGCACTTGTGAAACTCTGGAGGATGTAATGAATACTGCAAGATACATGCAGACCAAACAAGTTACATGAACTGTGTGTGAGCTCTGGAGTACTCACTGTGCCTCCCTGGGACTTTTTTGAGGGCAATGTCACAATCATTCCCTTGCTCATGTAATGTGAAGGGTTCAACCAGGTTTGTGTCAGAGGTGTAATGGCATGGAGAAGCAATGCAACCAGGGACCCTTGCTTCCAGCGACCCCTTCTTCCTGCAGCCTCCTGGGGAAATGCTGCTCTTTTTACCAAATCTAGGTTGTGGAGTCCTGTACACCAACTGAGGAAAACATTGTTAGGAGAACTGTATTATTCTGAGGGTCTCTAGCCAGACATCCGCTTTGCTCAGCGGATGCTTCCGGGATGTTAGATATTGAATCGTAGAATTATAGACTGGTTTTGGTTGGAAGGGACCTTAAAGGTCATCTTGTTCCAATCCCCCGCCACGGGCAGGGAGGCCTTCCACAAGAACAGGTTCTCCAAGCCCCACCAACCTGGCCTTGAACATTTCCAGGCATAGGGCAGCTTCAACTTCTCTTGACAACCTGTTCCAAGGCCTCACCACCCTCAAAGGGAAGAATTTTTTCTTAATATCTAATCTAATCCTACTCTGTATCATTTTGAAGCAATTCCCCCTTGTCCTGTCACTCCAGGCCTTTGTCAAGAGTCTCTCTCCATCTTTCCTGTCTCAGCTCCTTCAGGTCCTGGAAGGCCCCAATGAGGTCACCCCAAAGCCTTCTCTTTTCCAGGCTGAACAGTCCCAATTCTCCCACCCCTTCCTTGCAGGAGGCTAAGAGAATTTGAATAATACAACAACTGGGAGCAGATAGTTCATCTTTCACAGTTCTGTCAGTGAGAGATACATGAAAAATGAGTTTCATCTGTGGCTTGCACAATCATGGGCTGCAGCGTAAAAGGCAAAATGAGTTTCTGTAGATAAGTACCTTTAACACTTGATCTTGTTCCAGTGGAGGGGAGTCTTGTCCTTCTTTTCTCTGTTTATTTATGTCCAACAGGAAATGTCACTGAGGCTGTATTAATAATACTTAATAATATTCTTGGAGTCAAAAGGGTTTTTAAAATTATTATTAAAAATTGTTGCATCTTTGTGGCCTTAACTAGAGTTGAAGGCACATATGTAATATAAGGATGTTATTCCAAGAAGCTAAAATAGCAGAAGCAATAGCATATTTTCTAAATTTTCCGTTGGTTAGAGGAATGTTTAATTGACACAGGAGATACAGAAAGGGAGAGTCCTGCTCTTGATAGCATTTTGCAAAGATTACAGATTACAACCTGTCTATTAAGTGTCCTCCACCTTGCTACACCAGAACACGTGCCCTGGCAGATAAAAAGAGCCTGGAAATAAAAGAAGAGGCTGCACTCCTTTGTGGATTGGGAGGGTGAAGCTAGACCCTGAGCAATTATTCCACGTTTTGATTTTTCCCACCCATCTGGCAAGGAGGAGGAAGGGAGCACATTGCAACTCAGATGCGGATGGCTGGAAACATTTCTAGCCCTCATTCTGGGCCAGCTTCCCCAGTTCTGCACCTGAATTTTGTCTGTGTGGGTAGATGGGAGCTGAGCAGAACAAAAAGAAGGTGCTTCTACAAGTTCTCCTTCTCTTTCCTAAGCAAGGAATAGTTGGTTTTCTACAGTATTTTGAAACATAAAAGAAAACAAACCATCTCTTTGCCCAGTCTCTGGGCATATTACACAGGTGAAGGTGCACCACACCGTGACAGTACTGTGGCTGCTGTAGTAAACACATTTGCCCAGGTTTTGCATTAAATCAAGCCTGTAGACCTGACTCATCCCAGCAGGTAATAAGGAGCACCAGTTCTATTCTTTGGTCAGTCCTGGAAAAATTCTCCCCACCTTAGGAGAACTTCCTCTATTGCCAGCCAGCTGCTTTTGAAACCTAAGCCTCAGGGCTGGAAACACGTTTGTCAGCCAGCTGGGATTCAGAGCATATACTTCCTGCACCTCAATGGTGTTTCATTACAGAGTGCATCACAGATGCCTTCCTGCTCCTACACCCTTTTTTCTTGCAAAACTTCATCTCCTCCTCACTTCTGCTTGTGATTCCTCCTGCTTTGTTGTCAGGAGAGCACTGTTTCCTGATAAAGGAATCAATATAGGAAGAAGGTTCTGGGTCAGTTTTGGTGAAATATTAGTTTGCAGTGGGTAGAAAGCACTTTAATCTCTGTAGTCAAAATCAGATTGTATCGATCTAGGTTAGACACAATAGCTGAGATATCTGTTTCTAGGTGGATCAAGCTGGGGAGAGCCCTCAGGATGAGGGTTGACCTGTAATGAAAAGCTTTATTGCCCCTTGTCACCGCACCCTTGATAAGACAGTAAATAGACATTATCTTAGGCTTAATGCACTAACACTGCTCACACTGCTGCCAGCTGGAATGCAGTCTTTAGGATGGGAAAACTCCCCCTAAATATACATTCAAGAAATGAAACAAACAGTCTACCTTTCATTTTGTTATGAGAAAATCACCGGAATTCTAATAGATTTATCTAAAAATACCATAAACTTTGAAAAAGGAAATGACAGGTTTTCCAAAATCCTTTAAACACCAGCACTGAGTAAAACTTGGTTGTTTGGCAATTTCTTGTAATATTTAATGCTATTGATTTGATCTTTTCTCCTGTTTGCATTTCTCCGAACCAAGCTGCACTTGTTCTCCTTGGGAGAATCTTACTTTGCTGTCCCATTGCCATGGTACCCATGTGGAAAGACTTCTAGTAGGCAGGATTTACTCCTGTAGTCACACACACTCTTCCTCGTCAGCACATTGTGTGATTCAAATAAAGTTGTGACAAAGCAAAAACAAGTTTTGTTATTTGAACTTTCTTTGAATTCCTGACAAAATCTGTTCTGACAATGCAAAGAGGACGAAACATCCTCCCTCCCCCATTGGCTTGGCAAGTTCCTGGCAGAATTTGACAAATTTTGGGGTGTTTTTTTAGTGAATGTTAGTGGGTTTTTTTAGCTGTCTTTACAGAGCTCTGCTCTGTGGTGTTGCTGGTGAGTAGGGCAAGCTGACAGTCAACAGGTAGGCACAAAAAACAGCAAATGCATGAATTCTGTTTTGAAGCCTTCATCCTGTAACAGCTTCATCAAGTCAAAATATGGTTTGACTAATTAAAAATTAATAGTGTTCCTGGTGAGGAAGACGAATTGTCTCCCTGTTGCAAAGACCCATTTCCCTGAATGTAAAATGGTCAAAATAGGAAGGTACTGCCCACAGCTCTATGTCTTTTGCAGCCCTAAACGTTGCACATACTCACATTTTGTGTTCTCACTTTCAAATCACATCTGTTTGTTTGCCTCCTGGGGTTCTTCTTCACGCAGATCCAAAATGACTGTGCCAGCATTCAAATCCACTGCTCTGCCTGACTTAGGGCAAGCGGGAGGATCAGTTTGCTCCAAGCTTATTACTTCTGCTGGCTGAGGTGCTGCCTTTCGCTTGTGCAAGGAGATTGCTGTTAGATGGAGATGTTAAAAAAAAGAGGGCTAAGAGGTTTTGTTAGCTAAGGGTATGTCTGTGCTGCACCTTGGGCTGGCAGCACTATGGGACGATGTGAGCTGAGAGCTTCAAAGGGACGTCTGAAGTGTCAGTTGGCACGTGGCTTAAATGAGCAGTGTTAATTAATTGAGGAGCAGCGCTGTCTGGAGCAGATTTTAGCACTGCTGGTGCTGGAAGCAGCTTGATCACAGCTAGACCAGGTTATCCCTGCAGTCCTCTGCCACTTCAGGGTCATTTCAGGATGTTTTCCCTTTGGCTGGTGGTTTGGATGCTACAAACGAAAGGCTTTGGTAAACACATCTCTATCTGTTTCGCTTTGGTGAGTGTATTGTGCCTTTAGAGCACTGACAATGTTGGGATTGCCTTCGGACATTTTTGTTGTTTTGTGGGGAGAAGGGATTGTTTTTTTGGGTTGGTTTGTTGTTTTCTTACACTCGTGTTTTGGTTTTTTATTAGAAAAAACAAAGGATCTGGTTTTAGTGTGTAACAGAAGAGCATTGTGTGAAGAGTGCTGTTAAGGATGGTATTTGCAGAATGATGTGTGCTTGTTGCATTTTATTGTTTTGACAACAAACATGCGCCTCCTCTCTGGCTGCAATCTGCTGATTCAGTTGAAGAAGCAAGGTCGGCTTTCATCTCTCTTCATTCCTTTCTTCCTGTAATCTAGAAATACTTTAGAATATTCATTGTTTGCTGCCAGAGAGCGTTAAGCTTTCCTTCTTAGCTCTGCAGTCACCCAGGACTCCTGGATGCTTCCTGCTACTTCTCCCACCATGTTTTGAGCTGGAGCAGGTAAAAAAGCCTAATGACTGGAAGAGAAGGAAGAGGGTTACAGGTATCCAGTCAGAGGAGGCAGGGTTGCCAGCAGCAAGGGGGCAGATTGAATTCATTTTGTGTGAAAGATTTTAAAACTGGCCAGTGACCCAATGGTCAACACGATGGTCGCTCCCATGCAGTGACACAGGACTTGCCTTACCCTGCTGTGGGAGGGACCGCAGAGATTCATTGCAGATTCACTGAAGAGAATGGCAGCAATTCAGTCACTTCTGGTGACATCAGATTTCTGAAGAGCGCAGCTGATGCTTGGCAAAACAAGCACATCCTCTGACAGGAAGAGTCAAAGATGTGCACGGAGGGAAGGCCACTTTACCCTGGACCAAGGTGGGAGCTGAAGGTGTTACCTCCTTATCTTCATGAAGAGAAGGAGTTAACATGTTCAATGCCTCATGAGCTGTCTTGGGCAACAAAGATTTCAAGTCCTCTCCCAATTAGATGACTGTTGCAATTGAAAACCGGCAAATCCACACCTTTTTTTTGCAGGCTGTTGTGAAAAAACAAGGAGGCATTTCTGATGGTGACAGGATGGTCAGGTGGCTTGGAGATACGGCCTGAATCCTCGGTTCTCTTGGAAGGAGCAGTCCTTCACCAATGTCTGCATCGGAGCTAGGATTTTTGGGACTTTGTGTATTTCACCATCTGTTAATCTCGGGAGGGGACTGGGAAAGAAAGCATCGTTAATATTTGCAGTTACAGTTGGGAATTGTCCATGAGCGGCTGTAAGATAAAAACAATTTTCCCTCATGAACTTCCTGGTCATTTGCAGCTTTGGTGGCAGGTGATGAATGGCAACGTAGCTCTTAGGGCAGCCAGAGAGATGAGCACATTTGGAAAGCTGCCCTGCCTGAACAGATGTTCCTTTGCACAAACAAGTTTGGAAAGCTCTTCTAAATGGAGAGTACAACCAGATCACCGTGTTTAATGGCTCTGACTTTCATGTCAGAGAAATCAATAATTTTGAGAATGGAAAACTTCTTAAAGTTACCTATATTGTTGTTCTTATTTAATCAATGAGAAATACAAAAAGCACCCAACTATGAAATAATTAAAAGTGACAGGCCTGTCATAGGATTTTATCCTATTTCTATCCCTTTCTAGACATAGCAAGAATATTATTTTAATGAAGTAATGAGTATTTTACTTTGTAACGATGTTTGGAATAGAAAAGTTCAGTGAAAGGTTGAGAATATATGCTCAGATGAAATTTAAATGGTAAATATTGCACCATTATGAAATAAGTCAATATTTAAGCTTTCCAACATTTGAAGTATTTCTTGAAAAGAAGACCTTTTTTTTGTCTCTGAAAGTAGTTGTAAAGGCAATACCTCACTGAGTTAAACATGCTGTTGCCACCTAAGCCTTTGCAGTGAATTCTGACTCCAGCTCTCATCCCTTGCATCCCATGGGAGTCTGCATGTGGGTGTAACATGTGCTGATGTGAGTGTGGAGGAGCAAGATCCAAAGGATTTACTTGAGAATGGAGGAGCAAGTTCCAAAGGATCTACTTAAGGATTTAATATTTATATTGTATCAGGTTTTTCAGAGAGCTCCCTACTTAACTGTTCCCATATAAGATCATAAATGAACCTGGCCTTAAAGAAAAAATGTTCCCTTAACAGTGCCAGTATTCTTAGTATATATGTGATGTCAGAGAAGAAGCCTGGTTCCTCAGCACATGTGAAGACGGTCTGAGAGTTGTACAGGTTCTGCCAGTGGTTTTTCAGCAAATTCCATTTCTAACTAGATGCCTTTCTGACTTGTGAATTAGAACAACTGTAAGCCTAGGCTTGGATTAGTTGGACTGATTAACTCAGAAGTGTTCCTGGGCCTGCCTGTAGCTTAGCTCTAGGTGGAGTTTGATGGTGCCTCCAGAGCAGCTTCACTGACAGTAACTGTTAGGCTTTTCAACCTTCTTGAGTTTCCAGGTGAATGCTGTTAACCACTCTTATTTTCTGTCTGTTACGTACATCCCCAGCATGCATCCTGTTTCCTTCCATGCTTCCTGCCGCCTCCCTGGCCTTAATGCAGTATCAGTGCTTAATTCTGCACAGCACAGCAAGCTTTCCTTCCCAATGCTCAGCCAAATTCATCCCATCCCTCACTGAGGAGAGAGGCAGCCTAAGAACGGATTTGATGCTCTGAGTGATGTGAAGGAAACATCACTCTGATGTCACTGTGCTTTAATATTATTTTTAAGATTTTTGTTTTGCCACTCTTAAGTTGGATGAAATATGTTTGAGTACCAATAGCCAAGAGGTGAAGATAAGGGAGTTTTTTAGATGACTTGATGTGTGCCTAGCTAACCAGGACAGGACGAAATTGTGTTTCAGATGATAATGATGAAGTGTAGGTTGCACTTGAACAGCAATTGCTGTTGTTACCTTTCCAAACTAACTGTGCATTTGGGGAGAGAATGGACAAACAAATTCAAACTGTGTGCAGCTACACTGGCAATTTTGTCTGTTTCAGTTTTGGAGTTGGAAGAAGGTGGTTACACAAGTCTCAGCCTCTACAGCTACAGAATTGTCGTACCTAATACTGGAAAGTTATGAGTCATATTGTCACCCTGTTCTGTTTTCCTGCCTTCAGGGAGATCTAACATACTAAGATGCTGGGTGCTTAATGACATCCTTTGAGCTTATTAACATTTAAGGACAGGCTCTTTAACTGGTCATTTTGGTACAGTTAGTAAATCGGTATTTCAAGTGCACAGAAAAACACTTTTTTTTCCCTGAAGACTCTTCAGAGGTCAGTGCCTTTACTTGCCCTCCCTTAACTCATGAGCTGCTTTTAGTCCTCAGCAAGCTCTGGCTGCACTCAAAGTCACCCTCTCTTTTCCACTCCTCTTGCCATGTGGCCTTCTGCACACTCTGTTCACAGGTCCCTGGAGGACACAGCTGGTGTGTTAAACTGTCTGCTTGGTTAACAATGCCTTGTCCTCTGCGTCTCAGTCCAGATTTGTTCCTCCTCCACTTTACTCTGGAATCCCTCCTTAAAGCCATAGAATTGCAGAATATCCCGAGTTGGAAGGAATCCACAAGGATCATCCAGTCCAGCTCCTGGCTCTGCACAGGCCACCCCAGCAATCCTACCCTGTCCCTGAGTGCGTTGTCCAAATGCTCCTGGAGCTCTGGCAGCCTTGGGGCCGTGACCATTCCCTGGGGAGCCTGTTCAGTGCCCAGCCACCCTCTGGGGGAAGAACCTTTCCCTGATATCCAGCCTAAACCTCCCTGCCACAGCTTCAGCCTGCAGGATGCAGTCTGATCTTATTAATTGCTATAGCAATTTTACTCAACAATTGCTCAGCATCTTCAGCAACTCCAACAGTTGTTTTCAGTTTCTCTATCTGAGCAGCTAAGAACAAGGTTTTTCTCATAGCTGGGCAGCAACTAAAATTGTTTTGCATATAGTTTGCTAGAAGTTTCTTGCTTTACAGTGTTCCTATTATGTCATAGGGAACGCACCCAAAACCAGGTACATCCACATTCCAGCCTGAATTACTAGGCACTGAATGAACAGTATAGAAGAATGAAATCCACTATAGCGGATCTTTTCTACTCCTTTTTCCCCCATGTGGTTTCTAACTGTCTCTTTTGATCAGATTCTTTATTCTTTTATTAGATTAAGAAATCTAAATTAAATACAACACTATTTCTCTATCTTACAATGATGCAGGGAGCTGGAAACTGCTGTGTATGGCTTGGATCAGAAAATAATGAAATACAGGAGAAGTCAGTAAAAATCATCATGCTTTTTTGGATTTGACTTTGTGAAAGGTTGTCCAGAAAGAGTGCAGTGACTAGAATTAGAGTCCAGTTGTTGCTGGATCTGGTCTACCAGAGGCCATTCTTGAACCAAAAGCCCTATAATGAAGTTAAATTATTACAGTGCATATTGTAATAAATATTGCCAGCTGTCTTGCACCTTTGACAGTTCTGAAAGTTGATGGACATACCTTTTCTTATTCCTTAACTCTGCTTTTATGAGGGAAAGTCAGACGGTGAAAATCAAAAGCTGCAGGGTGATAGGAAATAACTCTCTTAGCAGCAAAGATGCATTTCATACATTTTAAAGTAAATTAATTCAAATCTACCATAGCTATTCAGGCAGCTGTATTATGGTACCATTTCTGTTCAGTCTTTTACAGAGAATCCAAAGGTTCTGAGTTCTAGCCATGCAGATTTCCCACTTTACAGGGCTTTTAAATGTTGTGTCTTTTCTGGTTTGACTTTATGAAGAAAAGTAAAAAAGGCCATATCAGGCAAATGACCAAGGAAGCAGCATTTCCTTGTAAGTCCTTTACAACTGCCTCTGGGAATGCTCTAGGGAAGCAGCAGTTCCTCTATATTTATTTTAAAAGTGAAATATTTCAGAGCTGAGGGAAAAAGCACTCAGGGGAGAAGGTAAGAGATCTGCAGAAAAGGAGAAAAAAGCCCATTGCAGCACAAGTGTGATGGAAAGACAGAGAATGATCAAGACAAGTAATAAATATTTCACAAAACAAAGACAAAAATTTATTTTTATTAATCTTTTGGTGGTCGGGAAAATATTTTCTCTTAAAGAAATTTTCAAAACACCCTCTCAAAAAACAATTTGCTGACCAATACCTTTTTGCATTTGTTTTGTTGACACACCAGAGTATCTTCAATTAAACATATTCTTTCATTTATATAGTATCTATCTGAAACACTCACTCATCTCTAATCATTTCTCTGCTCTAGGTGAGACAAAAGCTGACTCATTTCTTACTTTGTGTACTCTTTCCTTTTTGCTTTTTGGCCCTTTTTGGTCTAGTGTCAATAACAGTAAAGTGGTATTGTGTATTCACTCTGCTCTTGCGTATGAGACACCTCAGAGTTAAGAGCCAAATACTTCTTGCTGCTCATATTTTCAGTTGGCAGGGAGAGGAGTATCCAACAAGGAGAGTCTGAGTCTCTTTCCATTGTTTTTTTGCTATCTTTTTTTTTGTATTTTGGGCTGTCCCCATTACTGACCTTGAGTGACAGCAGCAGTCAGAAGGAAGAGCACTTGGCTGTGCATGGGAAAGAGCCACTGCTCATCCCAGCTTCCCACAGAAACCTTCATGGAAATATCACTGGAGTAGTAAGATTGCATTTGGGGTTTTCTTTCTGATACAACAGCACTTCAGAAAGCTCTCCTTCTAGGGTGAAAGGAATAGAACGAGCCAGCTCACAGGCTGTGGCTTCCAGAGAGCAGAGACAAAGCCTTTTTTTTCTGAATCAGTCTCCCTGCTTGGACACTCCCTGGTTTTAGTCATTCAGTAGCTATTTGGAGTCTTTCCCAATGCTGCAAAGATAAAAATATTTGGTTTTGGTTGACATTAAGCAGGCAGTGTTCCCTCGATGAAAAGGAATTGTTTTCTGGGGAGCAGGTTGAGGCAGGAGGCTGAGACATCTCAGGAAAGCCTTTGTGGCCAAAATAATTACTAGGTTCCATGGTAATCTGTTGTTGAAAACCAGGAATTGTCATACTAAGAATCTTGGTGTTTGAGTAGTACACTAAAAAAAAATACTATGAAGAAGTTGCATAACTCCATGAATTCAGCTCAGTGGTTTTGTAAGTATTTTTATTTCTTTATGGATAGAGTTCTATATTTAGCTTGAAAAAATTAGCTGTATTTATGTCTGTCTATAATGTTGACTTGTTTCTAACAGGATGATTTGTATTAAGTTTTGAATTTTTTTTAAATTCTCTTCATTAGTACTAATGAAGGCTGTTTAAGGCTTGTGTTTGGGGATATTTGCTAGAGGCCAGCATACCACTTACAGCAAGCAAAACTGAATGCTAGCCCAGCAAAGAAACTAAACTTCAACTCCCCTTTCCCCTTTTATGTGTTCGTTTTCTTCTTTCTTGTCTCTTTCAAAGGAAAAATGCTATGAAATGTGGTTACAATCAGAGTAATATGAAACCTGGAATTGTAGAAATACAGAATGGTTCACTTGCCACCTCTGGAAGTTTCTTTCTTCTTGCCCATCCTGAAAATGGTCACGGCATGTGCCTTTTATTGTCTTGTTCTCAGTCTCCATGGCATTCCCAAAATACCAGATTGTTTACTTCCAATGATATCAGCAAATTCATTCAGGCCGCATGGATACTTCCCATCCAGTGCCACGCTCCATCTTCCTGTACCAGGGGTACCACTCTGCTCCTTCAGATTCTGCTATGAGACACAGGCACCGGGGGGGAGGTCTTGAGGGCAGACTTGCAAGTAAATACTGTAAAATTATATTTTCTATGCAGATTTAGCAGAAATTTAGAGAATTTCCTCTGCTGAAGTTGTGATTTCTATTCAAATACCTGTGAATGAATATCAGGACTTCAGTAATTTAGCAAGAAAAAAAACCCTAACTGATGGAACCCTGGTTTTCTTGCATCCCATACAATTAGTGTTTGGCATTTTTGCAAATAATGACTCCCCTCAAACTGGGCAAAACCAGCTGTTACTTCATCAGATTTTTTCAAAAGTTTCATTATATTGGAGTATGATACATGATTTGCCACAGTGCATCAGCAAAGGGAAGGAGAAGGCAAAATGGAGAAAAAACCCAAAATAATAGTAATTAGAAAAAGAAGACCTTTCTCAGGTACTTTCACATACTGTATACAATCATACAGTTTAAAATACTGTATTTTAAATATAGACACTCCATACAGAATTGATGTAAAGCAGCTTGAAGAATGGAGAGTTTCATTTGACCTTTAAGTTGCAGGAAACCTGAAGTGGTTTTAAAAAGCTTGTGAAGGTTTGGTTGATTGGTTTGGTTTTTTTGGTTTGGTTTTTTTTGGTTTTTTTTTTACTTTCAAGGTGAAGACTTTTACCTTAATCTCTCTTTGCGGTTCTGACTACTTTTCTTTCTGTGATTGTGCTGTGCCAGGAGAGAGCAGTGCCTGGAGCATATCCTGCCCTAGGATTCTCCAGCCTGTGTAACTGGTGATGCCCCGCTCTGACAGAATGAGCAGTGGCTTTTATGAGCAACCTAAAACGATTTTGACTTTCTACACAGGCACTCCAAAGAAATTAAGGGTTCACAGAGGGTAATCAAATGAAGTCCACCTTTGTGGCATGGTGGTGAGAAGGAGGGAGGAAGGCTAAGAAAAAGGCAGGTGCTGCTCCATGGTAAACGGTCAGGAAAAGTCCCCAAGCTGCTGAAACATGAAATGGAGATGAACCCAATATGGTTTCATGTGTTTAGGCAAAAGTGTTGTGATGCTTCCCTGTGAAGGAGGGCTGTAGTTCTCTGCCTCATCTATCTCCGAGAACAGTCAGCAAATCAGAGAGAGATTTCAAAGAACAGCTTAAGCAAAAGATTTGACTGGAAAAGTTATGTGAGAGAAAGTTTAATAGTAGAAGACATACCAAGCACTGATTGAGACAAAATGAGGAGGAGCAATAACTAGAGCTAACTTAAAACTTGGTGTTTCCTTCCCTCGGGGAATTCTCCTAACTTCAGCATTTATCCTTATGTTGGACAGGAATAAAAGAAAAATATCCTAATTTCTGTGCTGGAATAGAGGGTTATGAAAAATCTTGGTTTTCAAAAGGATGGTGTGGGGGTTCTTTTAAAGACCAATTTGACATTTTGACTTCCCCTACCACTTTAAATGAGTCCTGGGAATGGCAATTCAGAGATCTCTACATTGATCACTGTGAGCTGGGGTCACTGACCAAGCATTTTGCCCTGGTGAATGATACTGATGCACCTCCTGCTCTGCATCCAGAGACCTCTGGCAGAGTGAAGGTCACAGCACATGCCAGGATTTTGCATGAGAGTGTGTCTGCTGGGAGATACAGCCTGTCAAGAGACGCAACTGATAGTGATAATGTATTGCAGGTTGTGACAATGGGGGAACATTTTCATGTTGTATGTAAGAAATGGAGGAAGGTGGTGTGTGCTCTCAAAGGAAAATCATGACACATGTGGTGTTCTAGGTGGAAAACGGAAAGTAACATACATTGCTTGTGGAAGCTTATTGAGATGACAGGTAGGTTTTATAATAAGAGAGAAATGCAGGACATTTGTGCAACCCTTTATAAAGTTCATGTTTAATTCAGCTTTGCCCTGAAGATCTCCAGATCGGCAGGTATGCTTCATCCATCGGCTGCACAACAGCCATCAGCTGTTATTCTGCAACAGATACTTCTGTGAAGGGAGTGTTTATTCATGTGGAATAGGATTTAATTGGACACTCCTTATGTAATTTTTAGGGGGAGAAAAGGCTTCCATAGGTGCTCATACAAATTTCTCTCTTCATTTAGAGTCTCTCAAACACCTGCCCTAGGAGTCACAATAACAGGGGAAAACCCCCCAATTAGCTCATTCGAGGTGTCATGCTACAAAGATAATCAAACTGTTGCTTGATTAGTTTTTAGCCTGTGGGCTAAAGTGACTCCTGCAAGCCAAATGGAAGTTACAGTGGATAGACAGTAACGAAGTGCAGGCAGCTTGGGGCTGGTCCCTCGATCCACAGTTGTGTTCGGGGGTCCAACATTCCAGCAGACCTCAGAAGCCTCATTGGAAATAAGAAGCTTTTCCTGGGTTTTGGAGTGAGGAGGTCCCCCGTGCTGATGTCAGCAGGCAGGAGACTCAGGGTAGAGATCACTGATCTTTCTTTTCAAGATGTTTCGTGCCCTTCTCTGCCACCTTCCTCCCTGCGGCAACACCATGGGAGTCAAGGGAGGCTAGTTTCAGTAGGACGCCAGAAGCTGCTCAGTCTGCTTAGGATTGTGGTTTAAGGTCCTTACAGTAACAACAGCAAGCTCTTCTTGTATATCTTGACTGTGTCAATATTGTCCTTTGTAAGAAGGACGACACCTTGCATGAGTAAAACATACAGATTTTCACTTGGACTTTACAGTGTTTTTCGAGAAAATATGTTGGATACAGCTAAGTGTATTCTCTATGGGGAGAGAAAGTAACTTTTATTTTTATCCTGGGTGTCTTCTGCTTTCTTGCTGAACTGAATGATCTTGCCCTAAGATAGGGCACAGGGAAGACTTACAGCCTGAGATCTGTTTGCTCTGATGAGTAGAGCAGAACATGAAAGCATTATATTGGTGAAAACATAGATATAATAAACTCTGGAATAAAGGGGCTGTTTTTCTTAGGCGTTAGGAAAGGAGTGTTGAATTAATAGATTATATTGTGTGCACAGTAGTTCTGCTCTCACAGGCTGAAACTTGAGTTATGCTGGAGGTATTTTGTGATAAAGTGACTTACCTTTCAATTCAGCTGAAAATGAAAAATGCTAAACCCGTTGTGGAAAGAGCAGGGTATGTCTTCTAGAAATAGCTGTCAAAGAAAAAACTCACCTGAGCTATAGTGTCAACATGTCTGTAGCTGTTGCAATTCTTTTTGTGTTTTATGGTGTGCTGTGATTGCATGTGTCCTTAGAGCCATTTTATTTCCTAATAATTAATGACTTCTACTGCAAATCTTACAGTACCTCCCTCATGGCAGACAGAAAGGAGGGGCTAGCTGATCCCCACACTATGTAATAAATGTTCCCATGTTACTTGAGAGCTTGGCTGACTTTCTGGACTAAACTAACTGCTTGCAGATAAACTTTGGTAACAGCTGATTTTTCTCAGGTGAGTCATGTTCCTAAATCCTTGCCCTGTAAGTGATATTAGACCTTCTCTTCAATGTTGGGCTGGGATTTTTCCTTTTAGGTGAACCTTTGTCCTCACTTCTCCACTACTAGCTTCTCTCATAGAGGTGATGGATTAAGGCTGGTGGCTATCAGAGGTTTCTTTTTTTTCCTTCTTGCTTTGTGGCTGTAGAGGATTTGTTCCTACTGTGAGTTTCCCAGTTTGGAAGACAACATTGCAGATTTGACTGAAAGGTTTTTTCTATTCTAAACAAAGTTATGATTCTATAAATAAGGGGAAAGAAAAGAAAGTCTTTGAAGGGGAATTAGCAGAGTATTGGCAAAACATCTACAAGGAGATGGAGAGATAGTCTGAAATTACTTGAGGCATCATGCAAATCCAGGGGAAAGCTGCTGTAACTGTTATGATTGTTAGATATTAAAACTGGAATACTTGCTGAAAAAAGGTAGATGAAATGTTCCTGCTGAGAGGCCAGTGTTTCATGGTGGGAAAGCTTTGCAAGTGATACAGGACAAGCAAATTCTTGCTCTTTCCTGCCCCTGCCTCTCATCCCACTGCTGCTTCACAACACCCTCAGCAGTACTGACATAACTCTTTCTCAAGCCATGTCGTAAACTAGTCCGGTGTATTTGTTTAATTTACAACATGATCCCACAAGAGTTCTTCCTGCACACATAAAGGGATAAGGCCTGAGTTGCTAAACGTATGAATTTCTAGAAAACCTTAAGGCTGCTGCCAAACCCTCTGTGTTTAGGCACAGTGCATTTTGAGTTTTATAAAAGAGAGCAGCAGAGGATTGGAATTATTTTCCTCTGTGAATACACTGCAATGATTGTCTTAGGCTTGCTGTCAGACCTGAAGAGTGTTGAAATTAAGGCTTAGGAATGCACACATTTAGTAAGTTAGTTGGTCCAGGCTCTGTCTTGGAGTTAAACTACAGGTGGTGTAAATCTGGAAGAATCAACCTGCTATAAGAAAATTTTCCTGTAGTGTAAAGATGATCTAAGAATTTCAGTATCACCTATGGGCATTGCTGTTTGGTACAGTGATTGGTGCTGCTAATAGCTTTTATGGAATGTTTGGCACCTGGCAAGCCTGACATCCCACAGCCAGCTAGGAAGCCTGGCAGTGCAAAGGCGTCTTTCTTTTACTTTCCCTTGAGTTCATCATGTGACTTCTGGATCATAGATAATAATTTTCTTCTTCTGTCACTGTTTCCAAGGATAATCTACTTGTTCTATTAAATACTTACATTAAGTTCTTTCCGTCTTGCTAAATATGATGACTTTCTAACCTTAATTTGAATGCTGAAGTTTTCTGAAGGGCTTGAAAATCTATAAAAATGCCTGACTAGTTAGTAAGAAATGGATCATACAATGTTCTTAGACTTGATCTCTTTAATGTTCTTTGGATTTGGGGTATGCAGGACCACTCCATTGTGTTTATTCTTCAGCCCCTCAATATGTATGTCTTGACAGCAACTATTTTATCCTCTTGTGTTTCTAGGAGATTTCAGCTAGATCAAATAATTCCTGAGTAAGTATCATCTAAATTGGAATTTTTTTGTCCCAGCACAAATAACCTACCATCTCCCTCCTGTATCTATGCTTAAATTTCCTTCTGTCAAAAGACTCACACTGCATTTCCAGGCATGATTTCTTTCCCTTCTGGTGATTAAGGACTGTCTCTCTTGCAGGACATCTCTGCCATTCAGTCGTTAAAATCCAGGTTTCTTGGCGTGCATTCAGCACAAGATCACAGAGGAGGGATGTGGTGGCAAAACCTGCAATGGATGTGGTGGCAATCTCCCAAAACCTACATGGGTTTTCAGTACAAATTAAGGCCACCTTGGTGCACTGTTTGCTGTGGTTTCAAACATCCTTCTGATAAAAGAGGCATCCTTGGGTTCTACTGTTCCTTTGCCACCTTTTTTCTCTTTTCATCCTGTTGGAAAGGGGTCAAGGAAGAGAATTGGCAACAATTTTAACAGAGAATCTCTGTAGGCTGGGAGTACTCAGCCAGGAAGAATTTTCAGGAAGCCAATATGCTGAGTTTCAGGCTGGTTTGCACTGCTGGGCAGGGGGGGGAATATGTTTTGCCTAAAATAGCATTTTGTGCTACAGAGATTTCAAGAACTAAAATTTTGAGCAGTGAAAACCCTCTCCTCCTTGGTTTTTCTTTGTTCTCACAAGAACTGAGAAGTTATTTTGTGCTATTAAATTATAAAAAAATATTGTTGCTGCTACTATGTACTAACATCTACTACTCTCCTAAGAGGTGAAGTTGAGTGGAAGCCCTAATCTATGTGCTAATTTTAGTAAATATCTCTATATTGCATGAAGTATCCTGCCTCAGAGACTACTTTTTGGCAAGGTTAGTGTATATTTTGGCTGTTAATAACAAAACTTTTTTCTTTCTTGTGGCAAGCCTAGTGGAGTTACATGCTACTTATTATGTCCCTGCCCAACTGAGCTGTGTGTTTTGGCAGCCACCTCCCAGCCTGGCAATCTGTGTGTACCTCATGTCAGCCCTTCCTTATAGGACTCTTATCTGGACCTAGGATTAGCAGGAAGAAATCCAGGGTGAGGGATAGCCAACAAATGTCACAAGGCTTGGAGGTGAATAATATATGCCTGAAGAAAGTGGACCATAATTCAGTTGGTGACACCAGCAAGAGGACCATGTGCCTTTTGGCTGCTGTTCAGAGAAGCAGGGATTTGTCAAAGTTTAGTTGCTACACCAAGTTACTTGAAGTTTCTTTTCACAATATGTCCGGGGTTTGGGCTGAGGACAGACTGATCCTGTGATTGCAGAGATCCAGGGATCTAAGAGACCTGGCATAAGATGCCGATCTTTTCTATTACTGCTTGGCACAAATAAATTAAGAGAGGGAGATGTGGCTTCTTCTGTATATCAAAGTTTAAAACACACAAAACAGAGAGGTTTAAGATAGAATGTGCCTACTTTGCATGCTTTAGTGTGATGGAGCTGAAAGCATCAAAGCAGCTTGATGGTGCTTCAGAACTAGTAACACTTGCTTGATATTTGTATCTTCAGACTGTGGGCTTTGTCTTCAAGATTGTGAGGTCTTACAAAAGTCAAAGAGAGCATCATTTCTTGGAAAATAAAATTTAAAAATTATTAACAAAAATAGAGTAATAAGTTATTTTTTCTTAAATGATATGGATAAATCCTTCCTTTTAAATGGGTCCTAAATACCTTCACTTTGGTCCATAGTAATTTCCTGTCCCTACAAGAATGGAAAAGGCTTAAAAACAGAATAATCAGAAGGCGTTTTTGTACTTCTCTGTGCTCCATGAAGCTATGCTAATATACCAACTTTGTGTGGTCCTGTGTGTTCTCAGGGCATATCTAGTCCATCAAGAGGCTTTACCACTAGACAGGCTGCATGGACTGACATTGGATTATTCCATGGGATTGGGCTTCCTGAGGCTTGTGAAGTCAGCTTGTTTTCAGGTTTAAAATGATTTCAAAATTTAAACTGACTTGACTTTAAGAGGACTGTGTGGGATTCTGTAGAAATAAGAAGGATTTCTTTGTTTTGTTTTATTTTATTTTATTGCTCATGCTATAGGATGAGATTGAGGGGTGGGGGAGCCAACATTACAAAATTTATGACATTTTGTGAAATTGTGAAAAAAATATTTTTCTTTATCAGATACTTAAGATACTGTTAGCCAATGAAAAATAAAAAGTAATTAAAAGCCTTTATTCTGTAAAAGAACATGGAAATTTTGAATGCAGAGCTTCTTAAGGATGAGAAGGAAGTTTGTGATTAAGGAAAACATGTACACTAACTGGAATCTGGCACTGATTACAGCAGGATTGTTGAAGTACTTGAAACTTAATTCAAACTTTTCTCAGATGTTTAGAACCAAATCATCATTGAATTTCTTCTCTCTATTTCCTTCTTGAATGTCAGTGCATAGAGAATGCATTAGATGACAGTGGTACAGTCTGACCATCCTTTTCTGATGCCGCACTTATGTTTTATTCAGTGCTGGGTTTTTTTTGAACTTCTATAAATGTGCCTTGTCATCTCTCATCAGCTTGTCTTTCAAATGTTGGAGAAGAGGGGAAGAAAAAAGTTAGTCCCTGTATGTGCAAAAGGAGGAAAAGTTTTCACTGTGCCCATGTGTGCCAGCCAGAAGGCATTTTCTATTGACATTTTATTGTCTCTTCTTTCTGGAGAAGTGTGTTTCAAAGGCTCTCAGGGCTGCAGAGCTCTCTGCTGCCTCTTTATTCAGAACTGGTGATGTGAAGAGGAAGGTTCCTTAATGCAGCTCTCACTAACTCCAGGGAATTCTCTTCAGTTTCCTCTTCCTGCTCTTTTCCCTTTGTCTGAAGAGTAAATGTTTGTGTTTCTTGGAGAACTTATGGGAGAAAAATCTGCTGCCTGTCTTCCACAGAAGCCCAGGACATTTTAGGAGTGTGTTTTCCTTGCAGTTTGTGAGAAACTCTAATTTGAAAGGCTATAATTTTGATCTTCTAGTTTGGCTTCTTCCACATATAATTAGCATTTCCCTCCTGAATTCACAGTTTTGTCTTTTTGCTCTTGAGTGAGAGGACTAACTGCATGGCAAAAAAAAATCAAACAACAAACTGAAACTCACCAAGAACCAAAACAACAACAATAACAAAATTTTTAAAATTTTTAAAATTAACATATGCACTTGATAATGATGAAATTGTAATACTGTAACAATGACTTTGATGAAATCAATGTATCTTACAGCATATATGGTCTTTCTTGCTGTTGTGCTTTTTGGCTTGTGAAATGCAAGTTGCTTCTAATCCCTGTTGCAGTGTGACCTAAACAATCTCAAGGAATTAAACACAACTCCCCAAAAGACCAAGAAAGTGGTTGGTTGGCACTGTATTATTGACTCTAATTCATTACCAGCCCCTTGAATTGCCTTATTTCTGATAATGGAAATAATAAAATACATGTTTACATCATTTCTCTGGGGTATTTCAGAGATAATTAATTAAGGTGTATGAAACAAGGATTGAACAAATATAGTACTTCATTTAAAAAGCATTTTTAGCAGCATTTAGCTGCATAAACATTGCCGTGTTACTGATGAAAGATTTTGTGAAAATGTTCTCAGTAGAATGAATTCTCCTTATTCGTAGCTGAGTTTCAAATAAGGGAAGAGCTGATGGGGTAGAAAAAGAAGTGTTGATACATTTATAAGTACAAATAACACCATGATTTCTGTGTTTTGTTGACATCTTCTTGCAAACTGCACCTTTAAAGTCTGTCACCAAATATTATGGCAGGACCTGTCAGATGCAAAGAAATGAGTCCATTTCCCATTTCCCAGTGAACTATGTCCTGCTTGACCAAAGCCTGCTTTGATCAGCACCTGTGTTAGCAGACTGTGTTGCCAGCTATCCACAGCATGCCAGTGGCAAATTCCATAAGAAGAATGAATTTTCCAAAGCACGGGAGGAAAAAAAATCCCACCTTTATAGGTGGTTTTTAATTTCTTTCATGTATTGGTGTTGAGGAAATTTGTTTCTGGAAGAGCTCAGTTTCCACTTCATCAGTGCTGCAGATGGCCAGGATATCTCCCAGGAGTAATTTGGCTCTGTGTGTTTAGAGATCTTAGAACTACTTGAAGTTTGAAGCTGCTGTGAGTAATTCTGGGTGTAGCATGGCAAGGAGATCTCTTGGATTGGCGCTCCCAGTTCCTTGTGGGGTGCCTCTTGGTAGAAGCTGAATGGAAAGTCCTCCATAAACACACTGACTCAGATACTAATCACAGAGTCCTACAAACTCTCCTCATTGCTGCTCTCTTACTTTTTCTTACTTTATTTTTTTTTTTTAAAAAGGTACATTTTGCAGTTGCAGCATCCAAGATGTTCACCCTGTCCATGCTCAATGGGTTCCCTTCAGTTTTCCACTTTGATCAAACACTGCTTTATTCTGTCTTTATTCTGAAAATCCTAGCAGCTACCTTGGAGCTTCATATTAATACCTGGCATGCTTTCATATGGCCAGTGAAGGTTCTGAATTAGCTGGGCTGCTTCTGTATTCCCTGTCAGAGTTTCCAGAGAAGAAGGCTTGCACACTGTGCTTGAGATCCCAAGGAAGGAGAAAACTTGGCTACTCTTAGGATAGTGTTTGCTGTTGGAAGGGGCAGAGGCAAAACCAGTAGTCTCACTGGGCACGTGTCACCTCTTAAACTTTCGTTCCCTGGCCTTGAGCTATCCCATGTCCTCAGGAGGAAGCAGCAGGGATCGGCTGTGCATGTAACTCCAGGTTTCTCGTGCTAGAAGCACTAGATCAAGGATTAAAGAGGCTGGGAGCACATCCAGACAGGGAGAGTCAGACGAAGCAGTGAGAAAAGTCTACCCAAAATGGTGAGGTGTAATGGGAGGCAGAAACACATGGAATCTGGGACGTGCCTTCTGTCTCACTGGCTCATACCTTATGAACTTGTACACTTTATAATTCTTCTGCATTATATATATAAAGTCTAATCGTTTTTCTTGCTGCTGCCTTTCCTCACCCTCTCTCCAGAAGCCCACAAGCCCCACACCTGTGTCTTCACTGCCCCTTCCCAACATTCCACTTATGGATCCTTGTAGGAGGAAGCAGCCTCCTAGATTTTCCTCACTGTGGTTTCTTGTGCTTTTTCAAAGGTGGAACGAGGTCTTTCTCAGTCCATCACATCTGCACAGTGAGAGTCATGACAAGGCAGCAGCCAGGCTGGACCTGCTGCAACTCTGCTGCTGGAGCTGCCATAGTCTCTACATCTTGTGCTGCCTTGTTATTTCAGTGCCATGGACCCCGATAGCAAATCTGTCAGTGTGTCGTGATGCTGATTCCAGTAGTGCCAGAATTGTCTTCAACAAAACAGGGCATGCAGGGAATTACTGGAGAGCTGGTCACAGGTGCTGATTTCCTGGCTTGCTGCAGAACAAGCCAACTAGCAGCGTGCAATAACCAGTGTAAAATTCCCCGTGGAATTCCTGGAATTAAATAGGCTTTGGTCATGCTTCTTCCCTTCTCCTGAAGGGTTTGATTCTGCTGTGGACAGAACAACTTTGCCAGGTGCCATCAAATGCTCTAAGCGTGAAAGAGAAATATGGGTAAATTGAAAAAAGAAATGCTTTTTGTTTGTATTTAGCCTGACGTTTGAGTCAATGATGAGATAAAAGGCAAAACTGTGGTCTTTCCATTGATAATGTTCTCTTACAGGTTTCGATTAAAAAAAACCCCAACCTGCAGGTATCTTAAATCTTTGGGTTTGAAAATGTCTGTCTATATATATGCTTTGCTGTAAAATTAATAGTATAGACTCTCACACTCATCTGGTCATCCTTTTAAGACTCTTCTTGGTGGGAAATATCCCAAGCTTTTTTGTATTTCAGCTCCAGTCAAGACAAGAGTAGGGTTCTAGACTGTGCTTTATAATAAAACCCCAATATAAAACTACTCAGACTGCTGAGCTTGGCTTCCTATTGGAAAGAAAAATAATTACGTTTGTGAAGTTAACCTTAAATCTGTGTCCAAACACAGCAGGTAATTTTTTTCCACTCTGTTAGATCTCAGATCTAAAATGCGAAACTCCATTTTAGCTTTCTGTCACAGAACTGCTGAACTTCTTACTGCAGTCACCACAGCTGCTGTATTATCTGAGCTCATCAAGACATTTTCCTCACATGTCAAGAGCTTCTCAGCTGATAAGTGTTTTCCTCTGTCTTACGAGGAAGATATGAGCAAATTCAGATGTTATGGAGGGATGCAGGAAAAGGAATATTTGCCCTGTTACAGCTTACAAAAGTTCACAGTGTAAGGTATTCTATAGCCATTGTCATCATGGTCTTGATCCAAAAATGGATGAGGCCCAAGGTAAAAAAAGCAGCTGACAGATTTTTCTGTCTGCAGCCTAAAAATGGTTTTCTATGCATGTACTGCACAAGTACACAGATATTACTAAAGAAAAGTCTCCAGTGAACGCCTTTATGCTCTGGGGAATCCAGACAGACTGAGTGGGGGACTCTGGTCATAAGAAACTGGGAATAGTAAATACATGTATGTATGTTTGAATCCTTACAGCTGGCTTGCTTTCTTGCAGCTCGTGTTCTTCAGCCAATTATTAATTATTTTGCATTTGTTTTGAAGCTTAGTACAAACAAAACCAGGAATTTATAGTGATGAATCTGCACAGAAGTACAAAGCTACTTGTATTTTCTATTTACATCTTCCACTGGACATAGTTGTGGGAAAAAAGTAGTAAAAATAGAAAGGTAGCATGGCTTAGATAATTAGTTTTTTGAAAAGCATGCTCATTAGAAGGGTCATCACTTTGACTGTGTTCCTGTACATGGTCCTCAGTTTCTTCTTTTGTTGTTTTCTCCAGGGGTTCTTCTTAGGTTTTCTTACAAAAACATAGAAATGCAGTTTCATTTGATTTCATTAAGACTTTGGAGCCTTGTGCTTAGATATTTACCTGACAGGAGTGCTAGATGGAGTGACAGTAGAAAAAAGGAAGGCAGTCTTAGGAAGGTAGTCTCTCCATCATTCCATGGCATAGATGTACTTACTAGGTAATAATCAGTGATATTGATTTACTTGGATCAGTGTTGCTGTTGACTCCAAATCTTGAGTGAAGACCATTCTTCCTTATGTCAAGACAGTGCCTTTCTGAAGAACATGGTTGCTGTAATCACAAAAGTATTTGCATTGCTGCTGTCAATCACCACTTCATTTCCATTTTTTACAGAAATGTAGGCAGTTTTTAGTTACCCAGTCCTTTTTGGGGCCACTATGGGATAGTTTTCCAAGAGTGCTGGAATGTGGAAATTGCTGGGGATGTAGCAATCTTGCAGCTGCTGTCCTTCAGAGCAGCTGTGCTAGTTGGACTTTTCCAAAAGTAGGGTGTGGTGGTGCAGCAGCCACCAGACTGGTCCCCACGGCAGCCAGAGGGGGAGAGTGAAAGTGACGCTGAAGAAATCCCCGATCTCCCCTAGCTTTCCCGCCTTTGGTTGCTGTCAGTCAAATTATGGGTTACACCCCTTTCCCCTCAAGTTTAGTTACATATTCATAAAGTCAGTTTAATATTCATATCTTACTAGAAAGTTCTGTCTTTCTGTCGTTCTCATTGGTTGACGTTAATGTATTCATTCCCAGTTCAAAATTATTGGCCCCCTGTCCTACGTGTATGTTCCCCATTGGTTTATTCCCTGGATGCCCCCCCCACACCTGCTTCCCTTATAATCTCCTGTAACGGCTGCTTCGGGGCTCTCTCCCCTGTAGCCGGAGCCCGCCTCCCAGCTCCGCATTCAGGTACATGGTATCCTCTGCGCGGCAGGTTACAATAAACTGAGTGATTGCTACCAGAGAGGGTCCCTCCGCCTCTTCGCTTCTGCCATTTTGCTACTGTTTCACCGACGGCTGCTGCTCCCTAGCAGGGACAGACGGTGCAGCTGCGTTCTAAAGCCAGCCGGAGTGCCAGACCTGAGAGGTCCGGCGCGGGCGGCGCCGGAGCGTCCGAGCGCTATTTGCTGTCGCCTCTGCGGTCCAGTAGAAGAGCTGTCCGGGCAACCGCAGCGCCGCAACAGTAGGGCTTCAAAAAAAACCACCAAAACGCTTCAGCCACTGGTTACCGTCAAATTGTATGCGAGTATTCTTTAACTGGCGCAGCCATAGAATCATTTAGGTTGAAAAAGACCTTAAAGATCACTGGGGAGAGAAACAGAAGGGTGTTGGTGGCTGCAGAGCTCAATGTGTCTCTGCAAAGTGCTGGTGGGCAGTGACCCCACCTCTGTGCTGGGCTGAGCCCCCAGCGTAGGCAGCTGGGGAGGTGGAGGGGGTAGGACTCTGCCCCTCTGACCCACTCAGGTGAGACCCCCTGTGCAGAGCTGCCTGCAGCCCTGGGGCCCCAGCACAGGAAGGATGTGGAGCTGCTGGAGCCATTCCAGAGGAGGGACACCGAGATGATCAGAGGGATGGGGCAGCTCTGCTGCAAGGAAAGGCTGAGAGAATGGGGATTGTTCAGCCTGGAGAAGGTCCTGGGGTGACCTTAAAGCTGCTTTTCAGTACTTGAAGGGGCCCTATAAGAAGCCTGGAGAGGGACTTTTTCACTTGGGCAGATAGTGACAGGACAGGGAGAAATGGCCTTAGGCTGAAAGAGAGCAGGTTTAGATGGGTTATTAGGAAGAAACTCTTCTCTGTGGGGGTGCCGAGGCCCTGGCACAGGTTGCCCAGAGAAGCTGTGGCTGCCCCATCCCTGGAAGTGTCCAAGGTCAGGTTGGATGGGGCTCTGAGCAACCTGGGATAGTGGAAAGTGTCCCTGCCCATGGCAGAGGGTTGGAATGAAGTGATCTTTAAGGTCCCTTCCGACCTAAACCAATCTGTGGTTCTGTGCTTCTAACACTGCCAAGTCTACCACTTAACCATGTCCCCAAGTGCCACATCTACACATCTCTAAATACCTCCAGGGTTGTTGACTCCACCACTTCCGTGGAAGCCTGTTCCAATGCTTCGTAACCATTTCAGGGGAAAAAAAATCACAAATGTCATAAATGCTGGTGCCACTATTTTTGACAGGGGACAAGGATGAGCAGTGGAAAAGGACAGAAAATCTTTGTTAATACATTAGCTGCTGGATGCTAATAAGAAGCTATCAACTGAGATGTCCAAGTGTGCCAGACAAGCCTATTATCACAGAGAGTTAACTCTTGACTTTGCTGAGACCTCAGTTCTGCAGTGCTGGGTGATTGGTGTGCAGTGGGTATGGCAGGGGTTTTGATTTAGGGTTGTGGGAGAGGACTGCTGGTTGTAGAGATCCCAGGAGGAAAAGCAAGGGGCAAATGGTTGTGAAGAGTGAATTGGGGGAATGAGAAGCAGAAGGATTGCCTGCAGAAAAGCTCTGATATAAGATGTTTGCATTTAATTATGCTGAGGCAAAGCAAAAACTCCCTTCTAGTCCTGATCTATGCTTTGATCCTGTAACCTGCTCAATGGCTTTGCAACAGCTAGCTTTAGGGAAAAAAAGGGAGAGGTCTCCCAAAAAAAAAAAAAAGGAGAGGGAATACAGATGCTGGACTATGTGATGCAAAACGAGCCTGTAGAAGCTGCATCTTTGCAGTCTCTGGTAGCTGCTGTTCTTACCAAGTGGATAATTAAATAGGATTGAGGCAGAATGCATTGATATTTGAGCTATTGCGAAATATTTGTTCTTTAAAATCCCACATGGCACACGTAGGTATGTCCTCAGCACCATTGCCTCATCTCAGCTCTGAAATATTTACAGGCTTGTTTTCCTTAATTTTGGAGAGAAGAGAGTGAGACTGAGTGATACTAACAGGTTTCACAAAAAACGTGAAATTTCCTCCTGGGTTGTGTTACATCAGTGACGCTTCTGCTTCCTTCTTTCTTTAATCCTTCATGGTGGTTCAAACAGTTTGCACTGCTCAGGAGAGTCAGAACATCTGTGAAGCTGTGTAGGTAATGCTTCAGCAATCTGGAAATTCCAGCTTTTGCCCACATCTCTCCTGGGGGCAGGTCTTTGGCCCAGCAGCCACAATTCCCAGAGATTTCCGTGTCTGTCCGCCTGTCGTATAGCGTTCAGCAGTTTGCAGGATCTGGCTGTACACGCTGCTTGTTATCTTCAGCTCTTAATTATGCTGTCGCACTTCCCTGTCTCTTTAGATTCAACTGCTATAAATTACAATGGATTGCAAAACTGGTGTGGTTTTTCAAGGCATGAAGGGTTTCTGGGAGCAATGAATTTCTCCTTGCGTGTTGCTTCTTGGGGATGCTATTACGGATTTGAATTGCTGCTGTTGACAAAAAATTATTTGAAATGTATTAACCGGAGAAAAGTGATTTAACCTTCAGGCTTCTAACAACAACATTTATATTTGGTGTAAATTGCTTGTAGCAAAATCTTTTTTGCTAAGAGGATTATCATCAGGAATTCACTCTGGCTGTAAAGGTGCCCATCTTTGAATCACAAGATTTTACTTCTTTATGCTGCATTAGCTTCTATAGTGCCGGTACAAAGGGTGGATTATGACCTTCCTTTTAATTCTCTAGCTAAATGAGAGGAGGTTTATCTTTATTGTTGCTGTTAGGTGACATTAAGTATCTGTGGAAGTTCAACAAACCATAAGAAACTTGTAATTTTTCCATAGAACAGCCATTTTAACATCCTTTTTGCTTCGTTTTCTGCCATCCGCAAGATCTCCCCTGCTTCATAGGCTACACAAATCTTCCTGTGCCTAAAGACCTTTGGAAATACATTATGTAACTTCAGTGCCTCCTTGCTGGTACTTTCTGCTTGTTCATGTCAGCAGCGCTGTTGTCACAAATGGTGTGCAGTGTTGAACTACAGCCATTTTCAGCTCTGATTACTGTTGCTTATTACTGAAAATGCAGAAAATATTTTAAATACAGAGGCTCCAATCTAAGCTAATTCATGGTAATCCCAGTTGAAACGTTGGTCATTGCAGTAGAACTTCCCTGGTTGTGAGTTTGGCCCAGAAAATGAAATCAAAGGACCTGAATGACCTTCTCCTGGTGTTACTGAGGAGCCAGGAGTTAAGTCACTATGATGTAAGACAAATCACTATTTCAGCTACTTCTAGCATGCATGGTGTGTATTTATTTTCTGATGATTAAACTAGCAACAAATGCTTTCGGGCAAAAAATATGTATTAGAAATAATTGCTTTTATGTATTATAATTACTTGTCTAATTTGGAGAGTCTCTGTAATACATCCTGGGACAAAGTGTAAAAGAGAAAATAATTATATGAAGATGTATTGTTCAGGCATTCCCAGTGTTCAGTCCATTTAAAACTCGTGAAATAATTAATAGACTGAAGAAGTAAATTGATGAGACAGAATTAGTCTGTGACCACTGTATATTGCTTTTTCTGACCTCAGCTATACAAGTTCTCTGAAGCAACAGAGGAATTTTTCTTTCTCTGCAAGTTCCAGGTTAATTATAACTCTTCCAGAATCCTGATTAAAGAAAACTGTCCTATGTATGATTGGACATTTTAATCCAAGATTAAAAATTTATTTTCAGAAAGTGGCCAGAAATTATCTTATCTTAAAGGACTCTTGCTGTCTATAGCTTTGTTTCAAAAAACATTACTTGTCATTAAGTGTAATTTTGGTTGAAGAAGGTTCATTACATTTAACATGATGTCTGAAAGACTCACCCGAACAGACCGACCCTCTTGTTTGTGGAAATTACATCACTGCATAAAGTTGTGTAAGAAAAAGCTCATCAAAACCAGTCTAAGTAGAAGGAGATGCCAGAGAGGCCATTTTTGAACCTCAATGTACATTTATAGGCATATGGTCCTTTGCTCTTGCAGAAAACTAATTTTTTTTTTAATTTTATGCTTTTGAGTTGGAAAGACAAATATCTCAACAAATAAGCTTCTGAAATGGCTGCTGTCCTAGCTGAGTAGGGCAGTGGTCCAAACCATACTGAAATACTCACCTCTTCCAGTCCACCTTCATTGCTCATCCTCCCTTTTGCCACCCCTCCTTAACCCCCTTCAGCCGTGGAGCTGCATGAGCAGTGGCAGTGGCAGCAGTCAGTGAGGTTCAGATCCACACTTCCCTTCCCATCACTCTGACTCTGACAGCAGCCAGACTCTCTGCATCACACCATTGCAATCTGGATGCAGATTTGGCATCACGGAAATCTGTGAAAGATGAGGACAGTGGAGTAGTTGTTCTGTTAAATATGAGCTCAATCGTACCTGCTCTTGGCAGGGGGAAGTTCTCCTGTGCTATTCTGCTGAGGATACGGGAGTTTTCTTTTGCAGGAAATATTAGGTTGGTAGGATTAGGATTCCCACCTTTCTCTTTGCATGTCCTTTGGCACAAGATCATGGTTTTGTTTGTAAGGCCACACTGTAGCTCGTCCTTTCTGTTTGATCCTGAGGAGACTGTGAGAGGCAGCAGTACCCTCAGAGCAGTTTGTGTGCTTGTGTCTGCAGAGATGCTCCGTGGGATTCCTGGCTCAGTGGGATTCCTGGCTTATGGTTTTTTCATGCTCTGGCTGGAGATGAGTCAGCACCAGAGAGACTTGTGCTGCTGCAAAGATGCTGCACTCAGTAATTCAGGTGGCATCAGTGATTATTTTCCTGCTCCAGTTAGTGCCTAAAATATCTGAGTTACCTGTAATAACTCACTTGAACTGGGCTTCAGGAAGCTCTTGCATGGGCTTTTCTCCACAATTCAGTGGCTTTCTCACCTCCAGTCAGTTTTGAAAGAGCCAGGAACCTCAGCCTATGAAATAGTCTTTATCCTTCTTTACCTTACAAAGAGTCAGCTCACTGCAGCTTCTGACCATAGTTCAAATACTTCTACCAGGCACTTAATCCCTTGTAGTTTAATTGACTGGAAAATAGTCAGTGCTCAGTATTGACTATTTGTTCCTTATAATGAAAGGCCAAGTATAGCCTTTTTCATGAAACAGTTTGAGTGTAAAAAGCCAAAAAAGCATGCATGTAGTTCTCTCTGTTTTGAAGTAGACCTCCAAAGGGTCAGGTCAGCAGGCATTACTTGGGTCGCACCCTTTGACCTCAGAAATCCAATGGTTCCTTAAACTCTCCACAAGTTCTTCAGTACTTTCTTTATAAAGGCCAAGCAAAATCCATAAAAATAGAGAAAAATCAATCACATTCTTAAAAATATAAAAAACCAAAAATAGTTCTACAAAATAAAAAATTCAAGATGAAGTTTGAAAGGAAAATACCTCAGCAATCCTGAATGTAAACTGGAATCTGCCTTTGAACTTGGAACCTAATAAAAGCCTCTTTAAATTACTTGAACAGCAGAGATTCAGGAATCTGTCTGAAGATACCAAATTGCAGGATTCTGGCTTTTGTGTCATGATCTCAAAACATGAATTTGTTCGTGTGCATTAAACAAATTCACAGATTTTCTTTCCGGATAATTACCATGGCATCAGATGGGTGCCAGATTTTTATAATTTCTCCTGAAGCTCACTTAAGAAATAGAAAAATAAATGTGACACAAAAATATGCAAAGAAACACAAATCTGATCCCATAACAGGCAAACACCATCTCATTCTTTGTGGCTTTTTATTGTGGATGAGGTCCTGAGAAACTGGATCTAACTCTGAAATTGACCCTAATAATTCTAGGCTGCCTAACTTGGACTGCTTTATTATGGAAAGTAGAAAGGATGTGATTTTTCTTCCCTTTCCTTTTAACCCTAGCAGATTAAGCCAGTAATCAAGAGTTACAGCAGATTGCCTTGAAAGTTTGTTTTTTCAGTGGCTGTGTTTGGTACTTCCATTTTCATCATACCAGAATGGCTTGGGAGATTAAATTTTTGGGGTTTTTTGGAATCAGGCATTAAAAATGGTCTCAGACTACATGAAGAAGAACTGTCAGTTATATGCATGTAGTCCTTGTCAGAAATACTTAATGAAATGTGGCTGCATGACTAATTATAGGGACACTTCAAAGTAGCGTGATTTATTTGTTTTACTATTCTAGCAGGCATTGAACATCTGGCCAAAACAAATTAAGCCCCTTTTAGATAACTGAAGCAGGGAACCCAAATGAAACAACATAGTAAATTGATGTCCACACATGGAAGCCTTTCACAGTTGTGCAGTAGTCTGCAACTATAAAGCAAAGCAGTAATGTTTAGTGATACAGGTTGGAAATACTCTCTGTTCCTGAAGTGTGGGAAGGAGAGAGTAACTCCTGTGGTAGTCTCCAAGTCTATGGTGCAAAGTATTCTGTAAGTATACCATTGTTTGTGCAGATATGATCTTCTGAATATGAATTCAAAGCAAGTATCCAGTGCCTGGAAGTGGTCCTTGTATTTTATCTTTTTGTTTCCTGTTGTTCAGTGTGATTTGTATGGCCTCTGGCAACCAAGGACTTCTCTCTGTTTTTCTACATTGCAGTTTTCTATGTGAGTCAGTTTTTCTGAACCAGAACGAGATGTGACATTTTGTTATAAATAAGTTAATTATCCAATAACTTAACCTGTTGGTTTAACTTCCCAAGTGGCCAACTCTTTAATAAGAACAGGTTTTTAATAGGCCTAGATAAGCCTTCTGTGTTCATCTAATTTATAATCTAGACAACATCTGAAAGTAGGCTAATAACCAAATTAACTGAGCCAGAATACCCACAGCTATTAGTTTGTAAAATAGTGTCCCTGAGAAGTTATTCTGCTCAACCCACTTTCTAAACTGGTTTTCTAACCTGATGAGTTGTCATGGACAAAGAAACTTGGGGATTTTCATTTGTTTGATGCTAAATACTGTGGTCCCAGGCAGCACTGGGAAAGAAGAATAATATTTTGTTAGGCTTGACTCCCTAGTTTGTGTCTCTGAAGCTTCAACTGGAGGAAGAGAAGTTTTTCTGGGATACTTGAAGATCATCGTTCTGGTTCTTGAATATGTGATTGACAGCGTTCCACTATTCTCATTTCTTTTTGTTTTAAATTCAGTAGGCTTTTTTTTCAGAACATCTACTGGTATTTTTCATGAGCCTTTCCCTTGCAGTGTGTGTTTTGTGCCTGCTGTGGTCTGCCCTACTTCAAAGATAGTTGTTTTGCTTCCATTAGGCTAATAGGGAAGAGGGGCTTTTCTAAGAGGATTCAGTCCAGCCTTGTTTGTCATTTAATCAACTTAAGAGTTTGAATCAGGATGGCTGGGGACTTCCCGGCCTGAAACCATTGCATCTAATTAAAATACTTATCTGGGTCACGTCATGTGGGTCTCCAAATGGGTGTTCGGACAGCCTAAACTCTCCAGAGGGAGCCTGTCACATCTACACTCCTTAGAGTGACCTGGGATGAATTCTGGCCATAACAGCTGATAAATGGTGGTGACCTGCATGTGGTATTGCAGTTGTGCAGAGTAATGTCATTGCACTGTACCCTCCATGAAGAAGAACTTTCTTCATGGTATTATTCCAAGCCAAGGCAACAGGAAAAGACTGAGCACGTTGATGAGTTTTGGCTGACAAGGAATGTCGTAGGCACAGTGGAATTGAAGTGGAAAACACAGCAGTGTTTGTGAGAAAATCTCTTTCTCCTTTGTCTTCTAGGGATAGCTGCATATCTTTGTGGCTGCCACTTCACAGTAGTAGATAAACACTGTTCAGCACTGCAGTGAGCATCTCCTGCAGGGAGCCTTGGACATCATTAGCTGTGTTTGACCTCTGTGTGCAGTTGTGGTGTCACATGGAGGATAAGGCTGAGCTTGATTTTTTTAAGCTTCTCAGATTTCTGTGGTTTATTGCTACAATAAAGACTTTTTAAAATAAATAATTTCTAAAATTGCCATTGGCTGAACTAATTTGAGTTGACGTAGGTGACTAAAAAGGTTATCCCAAAAGCCTTTAAAGCTTTATTTCTGCCTCTTCTCAGGTACCTGCTGCAGGAAAGGACAGAACAAGAAAGCACCATGTCTTCAGTCTCAGCTTATTACAATGGAAAGACCATACTTATCACGGGAGCTACAGGTTTCATGGGAAAAGTACTGATGGAAAAACTTCTGCGCTCCAGCCCTGAAGTGAAAGCAGTTTATATTCTTGTCAGGCCAAAGGCTGGACAGTCAATGCAAGAGAGAGTGGCCAACATGTTGAAATGTAAGGTAAGTTCATATGGTTTATTCTGGAATGTAATCTGAAACCATTTATCTGGGTGAAGCGCAGACTTCTGTTTTACTCAGTTCATGAAGAACAAAATGCTGATTTCTGCTGCATCCATTGTGTGTTTTTGCTTTGTCTAAGACAAACAGCCAAAAGAATTGTACATGAACAAACCCATATCTATCTGATTTTGATAGGTGCCACAGCATTTTACACTGTAGCGATGTAATCTCTTTACTTCCCTTTTATGCATGACCTTCACCCATGTGGCTTGGTCCTGTTTAGTTTGCCATCCCAGTGAGGAAATCCAGGTCTCTAGTGGCAGGAAGGATGTCATAGCCCTTTGCTGCATTTAATGTAAAAATCTGTAAGGAGACACTGACTTGGCCTGAGGCCCTCAAGATCCTCTGGATCTTAGGCCAATGGTGAGGTTGTAAACTTGCTCAGACTCCTCCAGCTATGATAAATGCCAGAGTTCAAGCTCATGCTTAATGCTAGTGTGAATTTGTACATAGCTGATGTGAAATGAGAGGAAGGGACAGATCTGGCCCTAGCAGGCAAGGAATTACTTGGAATTAATCTGAGAAATGTCAACATATCTTTATAGAGTATTGATTTAAAAGTTTGAACAAAACTTGACTGGAAGAATCCTCCTCCTTCTACAGCAGTTAGAGGTAAAATAGGTGGCTTTGAGACAAGTAGGTCTGCCAGAAAACATACATTCTTCTTTTCAATGGTTTGAGACATCAAGCTAGAAAAATCTTATGTATGTCCAAGAACACGGTTTGATTAGTTTTTAATAGAGAGCAGATTGTTTTCATATTCAGGACAATTTGTGAGTGATACAAAAGGAAACAATCCCATTGGGTGCTTTTTGCAAGTCTGTCATGGAATTATTTAGGTTGGAAAAGACCCTCAAGGTCTTTGAGTCCAACCCTTAACCTTACACTGCTAAGTCCACCCTCAGCCTTCATCACTGTGGATAATGGTTTTTATCACCAATCAAAAAAATCCCAAATGTGGTGTGTTTTGTGTGTCTTTTCACCTTTTTTGTTTTAAAATACTGAGGGAATGATAAACCTAGGTATTTATCAAGGCCTCTGTAAGCTTTGTTTGTATTATATGTATAAATATTTCTGGCTTATCTCTTCAGTTGGCCAGCTCAGCTTGGAGGTGTTGTTAGCCCTAGGTGAGGTTCCCAAGTATCTGTTTTATTGTTGCAGCTGTATGAGATGTACCCATTTTTCTTCCTAGCATGTGTCAGCAGTTTTAGTCATGCCAACGGCAAAACAGGGCCTGATAACCTCTCCTTGAACCTTCGGCAGCCTGCTTCAACGTGTTTCAAATAAACAAGAGGAGGAGGCAGGGCTCTAAGTTAGGCTGCTGCAGCCTTGGAAAGAAAAAACTCTCGTAAGTCATCCAGGTCCTCTCAAGAAAGAAGGTGCCTTTTTGATGCTGATCTTTTTAAAATTACTCAAAAATCCTTGCCTGAGGCAGAAACCCTACTCCTCGAAGGTATTTTCCATGTACAAATATTGACAGCCTTGGGGATTTTTTTTTCCTAGAAATGAAACTGTTAATTCCACTAACTGTTAACTTAATGACAGATGAGGAGGACAGGAAACATTATTCTTAACATTTTTACAGATCTTTTCCAGTTGATCACAATCTAGAGACCACCATTTAATTTAAAGTTGTGGTTTGCATCCTCCAGTTTGGGAAATCCCTGAGGTATATAACAAATAAAAACGCAGCAAAAGTTTGTTCCAAATCTTCAGACAACAGTTGCATTTGAAATTTCTGATCATAATCTCTCATGAGATATATTGGAGTAAGCACAGGAAAATTCAGAATAAAATCCTTTTTCTTATTTATGTGTACTATTTATGTATACCTTTGTAATTTCTAAACTCTAGTGCATAATTATTCCTTTCCCCCACAGATTACTGGATTTAATGCAGAACAGTATTTTTAGCTGGGTTCAAAAGAAAATACTTTTTTTTCTTCTTTCATATCCTACCCTGTGTAATCTTCTCTACTGACCCATGACACATTCACTTTGCAAGTAACTGTTTCTTCTTTTGCATTTAGCTTTGACCTAGTGTTGTCCTCTGGATTTTCTTGTTTGTACATTCAGAAAGGAAGTATTCCAGGAACCAAAGGAACAGAGAAAAACAGGCTACCAACTTCTAAATATTCCGAACAGAGAGATAAAATGAATATTTGAGATGAAGTAAGATCAAAGTGAAGCAGATTGGTTAGAATTAGTTGAATAGTGTTTAGGTTCTTCAGGTAAGGTCCTTCGGGGACTCATGATTTTTGGAGGTACTTACAAATACTTTGAAACAACTTGCCTAGAATTTTGATCCCTCTTCATATATCTCTGTGAAATTTGTGTGGCTTTTATCAGTATATCTTCAGGTGTTTAAACACTGAGGTGTCACATTTGTGACCTGTCTTATTCACCGAGTATGCATGTGAATATGCTGGAAGATGACTCTTCTTAAATAAAAAAGCAACTGTGAGTTACAAAAGGGTTGATGCAGTGTGAACAGGCAAAATAGCTTAGTTTGTGCTTTTCAACGATTGGTTACTTGGAATTTTTCAACTTCTGAATCCAACATGAAAAGCAAAATACAAAAAATAGCTTGGGCATAAATAAGAATTCTTTGACTGTGTTCTGTAGCTGAATAGACTTTGAAATGTGATACAGGGCTGCTTTCCTCAGGTCTAGTAGAATTAGTTTTACATGTAGATGCATTAGTGCATTAATATGCAACGTATAGAGAACAGATACTCAATTATCTCAACATCAAGTCCAAAACAAGCATGGTGACCTTGTCTGTTTGTGAAAGGAGATGTTCTATTTTCCAGCAGCAAGTCCCTAAGGGAATCAAGCTATTACCCTGTGCTTAATGAAATGCCACGTCTGCCTTTCACAGAACACAGCTGTTACACACAAAACCCCCCAAATTTCAGTATTGGCTGCAGCCGGGATGTGTCCAGAGATGTGGATCATGAGGCAAAGCTTGGCAGTGCTGTATAATCATTAGTTGATGGCAGGTGTGTGTTTATCAGAGGTAGGGAATTGTTTCAAGAAACATTTTTTGCTGTCTGATCCCTCTGTGCACAGAAATAGGCAGCAGTGCTTGGAGGGGTTGTCTTTGATTCCCTGAAGAACAGTTACTGGGCTAATGCTGAGTCACTGATAGTAGCTTTCCCGTTGTCCCTGGGAGAGCAGAGCATTTTCCGTGCCCTGCATGCAGTGAACTAAGGCTGCTTGCTGCTGCCAGGCTGTTTCTCAGATAGATTTTTTTGGTGTTCCTAATTAGAAAGATCAGTCGAAGTAGGGAGTGGAAAAAGTCTTTTTTTAATGTCTCTGATAATTCAGAGAGAAAATGGGGAGGCCGTGAGTGAGGCTGGTGAAAATTGGGAATTGGGTGTGGCTGTAAAATGCTGCTGCTTTTTCCTGTCGTCCAGCTGTTGCGGTGCACTCTGGCCAGTTTTGGTTTATCTCATGGCCAGGCTCTGCTATCTCCCCCCCCCCCCCCCCGTTATCTGTTTCTCCCTCACCCCCCGGAGGGCTCTGTATTTCGCAATCCTATACAAAGCCCGCCAAATTCAAACCTAGCAGTCCTTCCCCATAGGATGTTGTAACCTCCTCCTGCCCCCTCCTGTCCGTATTTATGTAACTGTAACACGCTGTGCCAGCGCTTCCCTGGCACAACCCCCGTGCCAAACCATCTGGGAAGCCGCTCCGCTTGTCTCTCCTTCTTAGGTGCGCCTGTACCATTGGTGGGTTGGGTGAAACCTTGCAGGAACTTCGCCAGCCCTCCCATGCCTTCGGAGCAGCCGGCCAGCCCCTGGAACCGCAAGCGGATGCCCGGTGCCAGAGGCATTGCGGCATCCAACCACAATTAACCCTTATAGTTCCAGTGGATGCTACAGACAGACCTTCTCTTCCCTGCAAAGTTTTGTCTGGAACTGCACATTGGGATGGGCCTGGCCACTGCAAAAAGCAGATGCTCAGTGCCATCAGACACCTTTGCCTCTTCAGTATTTCCTCGTGAAGCGTGCTGCATTTATCAGCAAACAGCCAGCAAGGCCCTATAAATTTCAGCAAATCATTCCAGGTTTATCTTTCCCCACCTCCTATGATTATCCCTGTCTTTACTCCTTCGCTCATCACCATAAGCAATAAAAGTTCTCCATGCCAAACTAGTGCAGTCACACTCAATCTGGAACAGCATCCCTGAATCTGCTGTGACCACTGTGGAGGTGCCTGTACCTGGATCAGGATTTTAGGTTGATGGAACATAGTGGTGTTAGGTCATAGGTTGGACTCAATGATCTCAGATCTTTTCCAACCTAATTGATTCTCTGATTCTGTAAGTGCTCCATCCCTGGAAGTGTTCAAGGACAAGGCTGAATTAATATTTTTTCTATCTCTGTGTGTTTGAAGAACAAATGAGTTATAGAATCACAGAGTCATAGAATCCGTTATCTTGGAAAAAAGCTCTTAAGATCATAGAGTCCAACTATTAACCCAGCACTGCCAAGTCCACCACTAAACCGTGTTCTTAAGCATCACATGTTCACATCTTTTAAATACCTCCAGAAATGGTGATGCAACCACTCCATTTGGCTGCCTGTTCCAATGCTGGATAACCCGTTTGGTGAAGAAATTTTTCCTGATATCCAGCCTAAACCTTCCCTGGCACAATTTGAGACCATTTCCATTCTATCACTTGTTAGAAGAGGAGACTGACACCTGCTTTGCTAAAACGTCCTTTCAGGTAGTTGTAGAGAGCAATGAGGTACCCCCTGAACTTTCTTTTCTCCAGGCTAAACAACTGCAGCTCCCTAAGCCACTCCTCCTAAATCTTATGCTCTAGACCCTTCCCAAAGGCGTTTTTGACTGCAAGGAGCTGTGTCCCTTATTACATGGCTTCTCCTTGTACTCCTGCATGACTCTCTCCCTGAAACATCAGTCTCTGATCACTTAGAGGTACAGTTGTGGTGTTATCAGCATGATTCCTGGTGACCCTTAAAAGCAGAACTTGCAATATGGGAAGCTCTAGGAAGGATTAGGACCTAATGGCGTGATACGTTGTCTTTTATTAAAAGAAGCAATGCTGCTGAAACCCAGACAAGCCTTGGGGTTGCCATTTGTCTCCAGATCACAAGCTCTGCCAGATGGTACAGAATTCAAGCCTCAGTTTTATCACTGTCAAGGAGAGGTCACATCTTTGCAAACTGTCCTCAGTCCTTCTGCTCCTGCGGGTATTCACGGTAGTAAAGTCAACTCTTTCAAAACAGACTGCAGTTCTTAATTTCCTCCAGTTGTACAAAGGTACACAGTAAATCACAATGAAATTAAGAATGTTTAAATGACACAAAATTCTAAAGGAAAAACAAGAACACAGTGCAATATGAAACTGTAGAAACAAGGTGAATTACTCTGAAATTTGTAAGTCTTTGAAAGTGAAAATGCTTCTCAGTTCATTTCAGGTGTGTTCATCATTCTGTGGATAAAAATGTTTTAGTGTCAAAACCTGACACATCAGTTTCTTCACCTTCCACTGGAAAGAGAAATCCAGCATGAATCAGGGTGGTCCAACATCAACCAGGGGCCATCTGCCTGGCAACAGCTGCCACCTCAGCAGAGTCTTGATCCTTGCAAGGTGTGTGTACAGAAAATCTGCCTTGTATGAAGGGTAGAGCAGGACCTTTTTGTGCAGCTCAGCTTTCTCTGTGCCTGCTTGCTGAGCTGCAACAGCAAGCGAGTTAATGGTTTCTGTCTTCATGTCATTCTACACACATACCCATCACCTACAGAACAATCTGTAAAAGCTGCCCCTCACTTTTACCTTTACTTCCTGGTTTCATGCAACTTTTCTGTGGCCTGGACTGGAATCGCAATAAGTAATCAGATTTCAGGAGGCTTTTTTTGTTTGGTTGGGTTTTTTCCCCCTTAAAATCACTTTGTGATGTCAAGTAGATTGTGATCTAAACAGCAACACCTCCAGGGGAGAATACAGAGCCTCAAATAGAAACATTCCGGAAAAATCCCTATAGCCAAATGTATGTTAATGCATGTGTTGCTTGTGCGGTAAAGTTAAAAAAAAGCTGAAAACAAAGGAGAATTTTCTTAGTTTTGCATCAGTTATCTAACAAGAGATGTGCACATGTTCAAATAGCAATATTCAATTATTCTTCTAAATCTGTAAGGGTATCATGGCTAATAGCATGCCGCTCTCTGGGAACTCTGATGGTCAAAGACCTCGTTTTGTCCAAGGAATGTTATGGGCAAGCTTCTTATGCTGCCAGCACAAAAGTATGCTCTGCAGCCCAATTAACAGATACACATTTGTATACACACAAATGCACACAAAAGCACTCTCTTTCAAGCTAGCCATTTTGGTTTTATTTTAGTGGTGGGTATCCCAAGGGATTTCTGTGTTAGTGAAGATTCTGCCAGCTGATAAATGACAAGATAAAAGTTCAGCCCTTGAAGCAAATGAGAAGGCAGTACCTTGAGAATGACGCAATTTTAAAAAATTCAACAATAAGCTTTTCACTTACCAGTAACAGCGTGGAGGTTGCAGTTAGGGTGCATTTGCTGCCATCTGTAAAATAAAATGCATATTTAGTGTTCCAGAAGCAGTGATGTTTTGGGACACTAACAGCCTGTAACTTCACAATATTTTTTCTTTAATGTGCAAGGGTGTCATACAGAAGAAAGAGGGAATCTTATAAGGGAGTTAGCAAACTAAGATTGCAGTTGAGTCATAGCTTGAAAGGATCTTCATAACATTGCTTGAATTTGCATGTATGCCTACATACTTTCTGGTTTGCAGCCAAGGCCCAGTTCCTGGAATGAGTAGAATGTCTCTTGGTACCTTCATTTAATATTGGTTGAGTATCTTGTGAAGGGTAGATTTCAAAGAGGTGATGTGCTGCGGTGGGTTCTGTGGGGGCGCTGAGCGTCTGTCTGCAGCTTCAGGGGCTGTCCAGGCTGCTCCGGGCACGGATGGGCTGGTGAAGGTCCTGTAGGGGTTCACCTAGTCCACTGATGTTCCAGGCGCGCCAAAGAAGGAGAGACAGTGGAGGGGCTTTCCCAGATGGTTTATTCGGCACTGGGTTGTGCCGGGGGAAGCAGTGGCACAGCGTGTTACAGATACATAAATACAGACACGAGGGGGTGGGGGTGGGTACAACATCCAGTATGGGGGGAGTGCTAGGTTTGAATTTGGTGGGCTTTGTATAGGATTGCGAAATACAGAGCCTTCCAGGAGAGGGAAAACAGATACCTGGGGCGTGGAGGGGAGATAGCAGAGCCTGGCCATGAGATAAACCGGAACTGGCCAGAGCACACCGAAACAGTGATGGGCCCAGATAAGTAGTTTACAAGTTACCCTTTCAATTCTGTGGCATTCTGGTGGATTTTCCTTTTGTTCTGTATAATTATATGTATGAGTTTGGTTTCCCTGCCAGTATTTCAACTTCATATGATGGCAATTTAAACATAGGGAAAAGTGTTTGGTACAGAGATGAAAATGCAGATAATCACTCTTCTAAATCTGGGAAACCAATACTGTCTGACTCCAGCCTTGGAGCATAAGCAAGCTAGACAGTCTCTGCTTTTGGAAGCTAACAAACCTAAGAAGTAATTGTTTTATTGGTACTGCTGGGTCTCATCCACTTCTTCTCCCATGTGATTGCATCTGAACTCAGCCTTGTGTGTCAGGTTGGAAATGGAAGTAGTATCCTAATGTTAAATTTTTTTCAACTGACTAAAAGGAAACTTTAGATTCTCTAATCCACAAAATTTACTTTTATGCCAGTTGCAGATCTCTCCATCCAGAAAGTCCAGCCTTTCCAGGTCTCCTTTCCAGGGGAAAGCTTTCAGCATCACCACCACTGCTGTCTGCGTATCCTGAGAGGAAAACATCAAGGAAGTGGGAGAGTGTGCATTACAGGGATGGAGGAGTTCAGCATGGCATTTTCAAAGAGGATGGGAAAAGAGCAAAGAGTGTTGACGAGAAAAGCTCTCCTACGCAGGCTTGAGAGTTTACACCAGTAGCAGAAAGCAGAGCCATTTCCCGTCAGCTTTTGCTGGCAGCAAGGCCATGGAGCAACATCATTAGAGAAGTCCTGTTGGGCATCCTTTGTAACGCGTTGATATCTCCTGGATCCTGGTTTTGCTCAGGCACACAGGAGAGCTGAGCTTTTAGGCAGCTGCACAGCATGCCTTGTGTTCACAGTTTTGCCAAGTGACCCGTTCACCAACAAGGCCTTCAGCAAACATGTTTTTAAACAATGTTTGTCATTTTGCTGGGGCCCAGGACTTGGCTCTTGATGTGTGCGAGTTGGCACAATTCCTTTTTGGTCTGTTGCTCTCCAGAACCGCTCTGGACACCGACAGAGCTGCTCGTGTACCACAGCTCATCTGCAGGCGTGGGTTCTCTGCTTGGAACTGGGGCTGAATGAGGATAGCTAACCTCAGACAACCTCTGACGGCCTGCAAATCGTAGTTAAGAATGCAGGCTCATCCTTTTCTGGAATGTGTTGGCAATGGAGACATCAGTCAGCACCTGAATAGCAGAATTGGCTATTTGGTAATTCAACACAATGTAAACTTAACTCATATTTTATCCTTTGTGTCTGATTTTATTCCATTCTATCCTCAGCTGCTTCTTCCATTTTTTTTCTTAAAGGAAGCTTTTCTGTTTTCCTAAATTTAACTCTGGCCTTTCTTACCAGTATTTTTTCTTCTCTGGCCACAGACTGTGACTGAATGATAGAGGCTAAGACCAATTTTATGACAGAAGACCCTGGAAAGAAACAAATTGTGAACAAAACATGGCAGTGTGAGAAGAAATCCTAAATACAGTGGGGCAGAATCTTTAAACTTCTGTTTTGAGTTCTCAGTCAAAACCTGATCCCTGGCTAGTACATGGATAAACAAAGTTGTTGAAATACTGGGGAATAGTCTAAGCCTTTGGGCCTGTGAGATAGCACCCACTTGTGACACAGTGGTGCATCTTGACATTGACAATCCAGAGCTTTTGCTCTTCTGCGTGTCCCACAAGTGATCCTAGAATCCATCCTCCAGAGGATCACACAGCTTAAAAGTTGTTTGAAGGTCACCTTTGACTGCAGTTTACTCTGGCAAGTGCAACCTGCTGTTTTTATTACATTTAGCAGACCCATAAGAACTGCCAAATATATTAGGGAGATTGCTTTAAAAAACTGTGACGTTCTGACTCGTGTCATTGTATACACAAATCAAAATGTCTGAATTGTGCCAAGGAACTCAAGCCTGAAAATTGGGCTTTGGTAATTTTGTGGGGCCTTGTATTAAGCCTTTTGTTTTCTTTTAAGGGAGCTGGGAGAGAGAGTATTATTAGTGTTGTAAATTAATTATGCTTCTTGAAGCAAAACAGGTCTTCCATTCATAGTTAAATGTGAATGATGGTGTGACTGTGAACAGCACAAACTGACTGCAGCCACACTCCCAGAATGAGCTGATCTGACTCTGCAGAGAGAAACCCTTTTAATTCTGGGAACAGGGATGATTCACTTCTGCACTCTGGACTGTGGAGGTGGTTGTCCAGAGCATGCTGTTCTGGCCTGATTTGTGTCTGGTCTGGAGTTGGCACAGGGAAAGGGTTGCTAGTCTAGCTAAAATATTTTTAAACTCGAGGCATGCCTTGTGCACAGTTGAAAATTATTATTAGACTGATTTTTGACCCTGTATATATTCAGTTACTATAAACTTCCACTTGTTTTCGTTGAAGAAGGTTGGTATGTCTGTGCTGATGCTTCAGGCTTGTGCTGCAGGTTGGGTCTGTTTTATCCTAAATTCAGGCAGGTTGTTTCGAAGTGGGTGCCTCTGAAGAGTTAACAGAATCTTGCCTTGTGTTGATACAGTCTGAATTGGGTGAGTTTTGCCAAGTGTGTGGCTTATTATTTATGGGTGTGATTTTGATGAGAGAGAAAATTTGGAGTGATCTCCTTCTCATACATGAAGCTTTGGGACAGTCAGTGTCTGATTGCATCAGGATTTAAAAGCACGGACTGAGCGTGGGATGTCTGGATGGGATTTCTGGGCACTGCTGCAGTAGCAATAGCAAATATGAATAACAAAAACAAGCACTGACTTGTGGCTTGTTTAAAAACCAAACAAACCTTTGATACTGACTAACTGTGTGTGTATTTTTGATCTCCATTATTGTGTGTCTTCTTCTCACCTTGTCTACCCTGCCAGTTGTCTCCTTTTGTTGCCATCTCATCTTAAAAGTGGGATTTCATATCTTAGTTTAGGGACGAAGGTCTCTTATTTTGGTGTTGTAGCTGCAAAACACTAAAATCTGTTTTCAAGCCTTCAGTCTACTGCTGAACTCAACAAAACAGGAGCCTGGATCTGGCTCCAAGCTGGGCATTATTTGGAATACAGTTATGTATAACACTACAAGTACTTCATCTGTATAAGAAAATGTTTACAGTGAACAGTCAGTGAGGGGAAAAAAATGCCTCCCAAACGTTTTTTGGCAAAGAAAATATGGGTAAAAACAAGCAAAATGAACATTTTTCTTGAATTACCTTGATTGCTTTGGTAGAGGTCCAACCCCAGGGCCCTAAAAAGAGGGGAAAAAATCCCAAACCCCAAAATATTTTGGGGTGACCTCTTCCAAATTAACAATGCACTTTTAAACTACTTCAGTTTTTTATTTTTATAATTGCAGAGCTAGAGCTCTAAATTATAGCAAAGATTTCTAGTCAGTTGACAGTTTTTTCCGTGGCATTGAAAATTTACCCTTGGGATGAAGCCAGAATAAGTTATTTAGGTTGTCTTTTTGTTGGTGAATGCATCTTGAAAAATTAGGGTGTCCAGAGGGCTCTGCACTTTTCTGAAGTTAATATTATTGTTTTATTTATTAAAGCTGTATCAAAACCTGCTAAGACACACACACACACACTGTAAGTGTGAGTAATTATACCTTCAGTCAAAAGTTTTGTGGTCCTTTCTGTAACAGCTCTCAGTCTGACCTCTTTAAACCTCACTATTCAAGGTGTCCAGGTAAAAAGTCAGCTGTGAGAGCATAACAATAGGGATGCAGGAGGGGCAACAAAAGGGTTTATCATTCTTCAAGTGATAAGCTCCTGTTTCAGAAGACCAGTTGAAGACAGCTGTGTGCACATACTGGCATTGCATATGTGCACAGATCTGAGGAATTAACCACCTGAACTGTCCACTCACAAATAATTTCAGCACTGGGAAGGGCATTTCCATACAAAGCGTGACAAAATTCTCAGTGGTGGAGCAGGGAAAATTATTTTTATGGGTAGGTTTCTGCAGGGGGAGGTTGCTTGCAGAAAGGCAATAACCTGTTCAAAAAGCTGATGTGTTCCTTGCTGTGCCGTATCCGTGCCTGGAGGCATGCTGTCTCCCTGATGGTTGGCACCCCGTTGGATGTGAGCAGTTCCCAAGCAGCTGCCCTTACTTTGATCTCCAGGAAGCTGACTTTACTAGAACTCTGTGTGTGGGTATGTTCTGCAGCAAATTTCTTTGCCACATGGGTAGAGAGCATGAAGAACTATGTATTCCATTTATTTCAGAAGCCTTCAGGATTTCTGCACTCTAGAGGACACTTACAGCTGGAAAAAAGGGAAAATGCTTCACCCATTGTCAGAGAGAGAATTCAGGCAGCCGCAGACCAGGGAGTTTCCCTTCGGTCCCTGAAAAAAAAAATCATGGAGTGAATAAATGTTCTTGACACATTTCTGGGTACATGAAGGAGACGGAAGAAGACTTGAAGGTCAGCGTGGACTTGGAAAAGAGGAGGTGACCTAATTGCAGCTGTCCAGTGCCTGAAGGGAGACTGCAAGAAAGATGGAAAGTCTCTATTGACAAGGGCCTGGACTGATAGGACAAGAGGGAACAACTTCAAACTGAATCAGAGTAGGGTTAGATTGGATATTGGGAAGAAATTCTTCCCTGTGAGGGTGGTGAGGCTGTGGCACAGGTTGGCCAGAGAAGCTGAGGCTGCCCCATCCCTGATTTTTAAAGTCACTTCTAAACTAAACCCTTCCATGATTCTATGATTTACCCTTGGTACACTTTGCTGGAGCAATCTGGCCCTGCTCTGTGATAAAATGACTGAATCTGTGGATGAGGGCAAAACCATGGATGTCATTTACCTTGACATTAGCAAAGTTTTCAACATTGTGTCCATCAGATTGCCAGCATGCACATAAGGATGTTATAGTCAAGGTGGGGAAAAGAAACCTGGCTGCACAGTCAGACTGTAAGAGTTCAATGGTTCATGCTTTGCTGGTGGTCACTTATAAACAGAATTCCCACAGAGTTTATCTGGGAACTTACCCTGTTTAGTACCTTAAAAAAAACCCCTCCAGGTTGTAGTGCATTCTTTATGCCACAGTCTCTACTGATAACTGGCAGTGCTGTCATAAGTAAATATCTAATTTAGGAAGCTGGAGAGGGGAAATAAGATCTGGATCTCTGAGCTCCTGAGTGCAGGTAGCTTTCCTAGTCTTTTTACACATCCTTTGGCTTTTACTCTCCTGCCTCTGCTGGGCAGTGTTCATTATAAGGAAGTTTCTGTGTTCCAGAGGTCACTCCCTAAACAAACCTTAGTGAGGTAAGTTCTTCCAGCTGCCTTGGCATGTCCTGGCAGGGTGTTTTAAGTCCCAGGAATTACTGCACTTGGTGATAGTGAAGCAAGTGAATGGCTGGCAGCAAAGGGGTTAAAACAGAGGCAGTGCCATTAATATTACTTAATATTCATGTTCACAGACCCTGGTCCTCATGGGGGATTTCAACCACCCAGGGAGCAGGTTAGGAAGGCCAAAGCCCTTCCAATGCCTAACGGGGGCCTATGAGAAAGCTGAAGAAGGACTTGAGAAGATGTGAAATACATATCAAAACTTCATATTCTTCCTTCAGGACAACTGTTTAAATATCTACATTAGTGATAGCTATCCCTTTCTGTCAAATAAATGGAAATTATTTTCCCTCTTTGGGGTGAACCAGATGTGCAGCTTCCAGATGCAGTGTGAAAAGCTCATACAAAACTTCTTGCAGTGAGTTCCCATCTCAACAAATGTGCCTTAAGTAAAATACCTGCTTAGACATTTTCCTGGAGCAAGGTTTATTTGACCTGTGTCAGCAGAAAGCACGAAAGGAGCTTGTGTCTCATAGGTTTTGATTTTTTTAACCTGAAGGCCTATAAGAGCAGGGTTCATCTTCCCTAGCTAGAATACTAAGGTGTGAAATCTATTCCCATGCTGTGGGCAGAAGTTTTAACACAGCCACAGAATTCCACATTGCATTGTCAGAGATACCCTGAATGTGTTTGAGAGCTCATTCATGTGGCTGCTTGTTCAAATATGCTCTTGCCAGCTGGTTTCTCTACCAAACTTCATGCCCAAGGTGCAACTCAGCCTTCCAGGTGCACTCTCCAAGTTAGCCAAGTTTCTAAGAACATGGAGGTGGGGCTTGTAACTTCTTCTTGTAAAATGTCATTGTCACTTGATTACTTCACATGTCACATTCTCACCACGTATGTGGTATTGGGAAAGTGATACATCTTTCTGAGAGGTAAGGCCTAAACCCACAACATGCTTTCTCTGAGATACACAAGGATTTCCTCTGTGAAAACAGGGTTTGCTATTTTATTATTTTCAAGGTAGTAGAAAAGCTGAGATAGGTTTAGGGTTTTTTGGTTGGTTGGTTTGTTCAGGGTATTTTGTTTGTTTGTTTTGTTTTGGGGGGAGTGGTGTTTGTTGTTTTGTTTTGTTTTCCAGAAAGGGCAGAGAACAGTGAACACATGTACATGTAACCATTAATACCATAAATAGTGTGGTGAAATACCCTGCAGAGAAAACCTGTATTGTTAGTAAGAATTTGAAGAGGGGTGTGTAACATCACTGGGTGTATCCAGAAAGATAAACAGGGAAAACAGGGACTGAGAGACAAGACTCTCTTCTTCATCTCCATCCGTTTTGATTCATCCGTCTCCTGCATGTTGTCACCATACATGTTGCTCAAGGTTGGGATTTTCTCTGCATGAGGCTCTTGCTTTGTCCATTGAAAGGACAATCAGGTTTTGATTTCTGACTTTCCAGCAATTTAAAGTTCTAGTTCTTATCATTTCATATCAATTAGCAAAATAAATGGCCATCTTTTTTTTTTTTATCTGTGTAGAATAAATAGAAGATTTTAGTCACTTCATAAACAACTGTCAAAATACTGCTGTAGCATCTCTTCCTGGGTTCAAATAATCCATTTAAAGGATTTACAGTAAGAAAGGATGCACAAGAGATTGAGGCATGGAAGTTCCGAGGCGGGAAAAGTTCTTGTAGGTGAAGGCTTATATGTGCTAAAAATACATTGTGGCACATAGATATTGTCTTATTCTAATATTTTTAACCCAATAAACTTGATCCTTTAAAAGATTAATGTCTCCGCGAATCCTGAGTACTGGTTTTGCTTATTTCTGTTTCATGGTGAGGAGAAATACAGAATGATCAAAGGCAATGGGCTGGTTTTGGTTGTGATGTCCAGAGGGCATCAGGACTCTACGCTGCAGCCTGAACAGGAAAGGAATACAGAATAAATCAAGTTTACTGCAATTCAGAATTGTTAATGTAGTGCCTGTATGATTTTGATGGAGTTTTATGAATGGAGAGTCTCTGAGCCTTTAGGGAATGGTAATTAGATTATTCCCTGTCAAATTTTTTATGTGCACAGTACATTGAGTGAGAGGACAGTAACCATTCTTAGCAGCATGGAGACCTTGAGCTTCCATAGGGCATGGAAGCAGTAAATCATTTTGTCATCCTTCCAAAATTCTGCCCTTCAGCCCTTCCTTTTGAAGCTTGGAAGATTATCATCCTTTCTGCCCTTCCCCTATTGCTTCTTCCATTCCTTTCTGACAGACAGGATTTGCTGCCTTGAGGCCTAGCAACCCTCTTCCCCACTTTCCACTAACCACAGAAATCTTCAGGGAAGGTTTTCATCAGAACATCACTCAATCATCAGCAATTCTAGCTGCACCTTTTCCAAGTCAGCTCTCACCCCAGTCCAGTGTGCAGCTCTACTCCTCATTTCTGTTTAATGATCTGCAGATCTTTACAGCCATGATCTGCTCGGTCCCGTCTTCACACACGTCCTTCAGCTCCCAGAATTGTCCAATGTCTCTCCCATGTTCCTCAGCAACTACAGTCAACAGCAAGTAAATTCTTCACCATTTTAGCACGTTATCTCAAATGCAGAAAGGGGAAGAATCAGAGGTGAATTTGCTGAGATTCAGGACGTGATGATTGCATGTTCCAGTTAAGATGGATCACCACCACATTTGGGTGATGGCCAACAGTGCTTCCTGATTCTCCTTCCTCACCAACGTACACCTCCACAGCTCTCTTTTCCCAGTTTCAGATGTCACCTTTTAAATAGGGTGGCAGAGCTGCCCTCTTTCCTACCAGCAATCTGGATGTTAGGTGTAGCCCAAGAAGGTGAGAAGAAACGAGATTCCACCTTGGATCTGTGCTGGCCACTGCTGCACAGTCAATGGTCTGATAGCTGATAGAATGTTCAGAAGGAAAATCATAGAGTCATCATGGAATGGTTTGGGTTGGAAGGGACTTTCAAGCTCAGCTCATTCCAGCCCCATGCCATTCAGGGACACCTTTCACTAGACCAGGTGATTTTAAAGGCCATCTCCCTTTAGGAGGCAAAGTCTTTTTTTCCATACCCCTCTGTATGTCTTTTCTGCCTCTCTGCATAACACACACCTCTTATTCCTGACTACCTGCCCTTTTCCCAAGTGGGATTAACTATTTATTCTCCTTTTCTTGGGCAAAGTGTTTTCTGGGTGCCTCTCTTCATGTTCATAGCTGAAGTGCACTGCAGGAATAGTAGCCATGCAGCCCATGGATACCAACCAGAAAAATGCTCTGTGGTTTGGGATTTGTCCAGCTGGGAAGACTTGCCAGCAGAACTTCCTTATAGCAGTGTCTTGATATGCTGAGCTAACCCCACATTTGCTTGTGTCTTACTGAAGTGGTTTAGGTGATATCTATATCTCCATAATGAGAAGTTGTAGTGGTAAAGATACAGATCAGTTATCGAGTTGCTTGGTGGAGACAGTTCTCACTTTTTACATCAGGCAGCTGATACGTTTCAAAGGTTATCATTTTACTGGGAGCCTTGAAAGGGAAGGTGTTGCCCTCAGATGGTTATCTTATCAAAGAGGAACGTATTTAATGTTTATTGCTGTGAAATATTAACCATAAATAAACAGTGGAATTTGTTGATGGACATGTTTCATCTTCTGAGGTACACTGCAAATACATTCACATCCCTGGACAGAAGGTGTGTCGTGCTGAGAACTGAAATGCATAAAATAAATGAACCTTTGTAATGTTCACTATCAACTAAGTGAATTTTGCTGCAGGTTTTATGTGAAGTAACAGCTTTTTATTTCTCCAACAGTTTCAGTGTTGATTAGTATCAAACAATTATACTGCTCTTGTGCTACCCACAGTTTTTTTGTAATAGTGTAATATTTCCAGATAGTTCAGCTCAGGAGAGAAAAGTGAGCCCTTATGGTGCTCTGGCATTCCTGTTTTAGTGACATGATTGGAAATGTTTCACCTTTATCCTTGTAATCCAAAATTATGGATGT
>VYZT01057576.1:179707-269335 GCA_013400735.1 Pomatostomus ruficeps | reverse complement strand
TTGTAATCCAAAATTATGGATGTCTCAAGGGAAAATTCACAGAGTAAGTGTTGCTCTGTGGGAAGCAAGGAGGCCATTTCACAAGGGCAGGTTCAGCTCTTAGCAGCATCAGTGTTTGTGCTTTTTACACAGGCAGGGCAGGTCTTGCTCCAGTTTTGAGGTTGTTAGGCCTGGGTCATTACCCAATTATTAACATAAAGCACAGTCTTTAATCTCTGCTCCTGATTGTCTTTATCCTTGCTGGGTGCATGAGCTGAAGAAGTCCCGTAGAGTAGGATGAAAGGACACTGGAAATGTTGTGTGTCTGTTAAACAAAAAACCCCCCACAAAAACAATACCCGCTTGTATGCCCATTTTTTATGACTGAAACAGCTGAGGAGGGAGACTGGGTACTTCATGGGCATAAAGAGAATAGCTCCTAGAAATTTTCTCTAGTGCCTGAAGGATGTTATTAATAGTGTCCTTAAAAAGAGCAATACCAGCCTTCTGCCACTACAGTGAGTTCGGAACAGGTAGAAGAGCTACAGAAGTACTGCAGTCTGAGCTCATGTGAATGTCCTGGGAAGGATGGAGGGGTCCAAACTCCTTCCACCAGAGAGGAAGAAGGGACCCACCACAGCTGCCCGTGTTTTTCCCTGCCAATGCACAAAGAAAGGGTGAGCAGAAATGCAAGTGATAACAGAAGTAGAAATAGAAGCAGTGATACATCTTTGAGTCTGCATAATTTCATTAAGCACTGCAAGCAAGGCTTCATTTCTGTTTGCATGAAAATATCCAGCTGCCTTCTCTTTCTCTGGAGCAATCATTTTTTTTGGTAAGAAACAAAGCCAGGAAGGTTCCAGACCAAGGCACTGTGCCCAGGCCAGTGCCTGTCTGTGGGGCTGGGACCTGTTTTCTCTCCTGTAAATAAACTCTAGTGTGTTTTGCCTCTTGTCTTCAAAGAGCAGTGACATTGGGAATTGATTTTCTGCAGTCCTTGTTGTCTGTAATGCTTTAATTTTGGAAAATGCAGGTGTTCTAAAGGGTTATAAAATCTCACTGAAGTAATAGCACATTCAGTTAAAAACCTGTGCACATATTTCTGAATTCTTCCTTGCTTCGTTTTTGTTTTCAGAATGTGTTTATACTCTTGTAAATGGCAATGTGGAAGCCCATCTGCTTGTTAGGGATAAATAGTAAAATTGTAGATTATCTCTAGCAGATATTTATCAACATGGTGCAGACACGAACATATACAAATCTGGATATCACATTTTAAATTAATTCAAATAAGTTCATTTCATTTATTCTTCTTTAATCACTGCTACTGCTTTGTGTCTCTCTTTTGGGGAAGCTGTTTGGGAAATACTGGTTATTTTGCGTGTATCAGGAAACCCTTCCCCCTGTATTAGATATATTTCAGTGGGGAAGACCAGATAATAAAAGAAATCAAAGTGATAGGCTGGGAACAAAGGAAATCTTGGGCTTGACAGTCAACCTGTAGCCTCCACCAATAGTAGCTGGAAATGTTTCCTAGGAAACCGGGCTGAAAACCAAATCCTCTCATGTTAAATTTTCAATTTAACTGAAAAGCCAGTTGTATGTGACGTTAACTCTCCATGTGTGCCATTGTGTATTTTAAATGGCAGGGCATAACCTGAAGTAGGTGCACATGGGATATGTTTCTGTGTTCCTGTGAATCTGTACATTGGTTTTGATTCAAAGGTGAACGTTTTACCAGAAACAGTAGGAGAAAGCAAATAATTCAGGTAGAAATCCCAACTTTTACACAGAAATACATACTGTGAAATTACCCTTTGTGCTGGACAGAATCAGTTGCAGAAGAAATGCTCTGGTATGTAATTTGTCAAAATAAAATGAATGTTAGTTTCCCTGGGAGAATCCAGATTTTAGAGAACGTGATGGATTGATTATTTGGAATAAAAGCATGGGATGACTGAGCAACGGTTGTAAGACCAAACGTTTTTTTGTGCTAGAGGTGTGGCTAAACTGAAGCCTTGTGTATGTGATAAAAATTAACCTCCTGCTGAAGTGGACGTGGAAGAACAAGCACCAGCAATCCTGAGGCATCGCTTCCCTGCTGCTGTTTATAGCAGTGATACACATTTATCCTCATCCTGTTTTGTGTTATCCATCCGTCTGCGCAAAGTGGACTTTGGACTCTGAAAAGCCCGGAATAGGTGGTTTTGAGATCTGGGACTGTTTTTGTCAGTGTTTTTCATGTACCATTTCAGCGCTGATTTGGGATCTGTGCTGCATCAGAGAGTTGACACAGCAGCCTCTATGCTCACTGTGTATTGCAGAGAAAGAGTCTTCTGATTTTCTACCTTAGCTGCTATCCATCAATTTTTTCCATTTACCAGTGTCTGCTTTGGTCACACATAACTCACTACTCAGTCGCTCTCAGATGTGTCCTCTGAGGACAGTTTTTACTGTTTTCCTTTGGTTTAGATGAAACTCCTGGATCACCAAAAATGGCAATTTCTGTGTTTCCTATCCATGTTAACTCTGCAGACACATCAGGATTGCTACCTCTGGGCAATTTTCCTTCGGATAAATGTTAGCTTCTGATTAGAATGGGTCAAAAGCAGTTTATGGTGGGTAGAAAAGGTGTGAAGAGCAAAGCAGTTATTTGTATCCTCTTTCTTTGTAAGCCTGGAGCTGGAAAGAGTGATGTTCCCAGCCTGCTTGGAGGGAAGAGGCATTCTCCAGTTAACACCATCTTTTTCCAGGGCTGGTACTCACTGGAGCTGGCATTACTCTGCCTCACCCTCACCCATGTGCTTCTCCCTTCCTTCTCCCTGAGGGCCTGTGCTCTCCCAGCATAGGACTGAAGAGCAATGAACAGCGTCAGAGGAGAGCCCATGGAACCTACAAAAAAGAGCAGGTTTTTCCACAAGCCTGTTACCCACATTTTTTACTATTCACCCTAATGAATCTTGCCTTTATTAAACACAATTTCTTTTGATCAGTTACAAAGAGATAATGTTCCCAAGCCTAAACGTGTGCTGTATTTTTTTTAACATAAATGTGTGCTGTATTTTTTTTTTAAACATAGATTAGGCTTTGAGTCAGTGCCAAAATTTTGCTGTTAATTTGGCCCCCAAAAGGCAGTTCTCAGGAAAGAAGCACTTGGTTAAGGAGGGCATATTGCCTCTTAAAGGACTTCTAAATAGCTACATTCTCCTTCCACTTGTGTGACCTTGGATAAGTCACTTCAAATCCATGTGTCTGTTTCCTCCTGTGAAAAATTATATGGCTCTTCTTTATAAAGAACGTACTGATGAAAAAGGCTATGTAATAGTTAGGTATTAATGGAATATTTAATTTTAAAAACTACTTGAAATCCAAAATACGTGTCTGGAGACCTTTAGTTACCCTTCTCTCCCTTCTGCCTAATACCTAATCTAAAAGGTTGAGTGTAGCACGGGTCAGGTCAGCCAACTAGGCCGAGGAGCCCCAAGGAGAGCCAAATACAGGACCACACCAAGACGGCAGACGAAGAGGGCAGAAAGAGAGAGAGGGCAGAACCCTCTGCCTTTATTTATATGTTTTTACAAATCACCGTGGATTGGAGGTAGAAATCAACACCTCTTAATTCCACTGGTCAAAGCATCAATCAATCATATTTCTCCACCCAGTATACTGGAATTATAAACACGCATACAGTTAGAAAAAACATAGATAGTTGCTAAGAAACCATGGCCATGTTCACAGAAGAAGTATGAGAGTTTACAGAAAGAAAACACTGAGAACTGCAAAACTCAGGGCAACAGTTGAGGGACATTTAATCAGTGTCATTCCCTGGTCACTGATACAACTTTGAGACCATCCTCTTTCAGTTTGCTTTCCATGTGCACTGTTGGAAGCAGTGAGTTCCCTGGAGTGCAGGTGCTCTCTAGGAAAGCAGTCATCTTTGTGTGGTTGTCTGTACATTGTTCAGGTACTAGTAGATGTTCAAATCCCTGGCATCAGGGGAATCAGCAGAACATGAAACCAGAGTGGTGAGAGACATCTGTGCTAAAAATAAATAAACCCAAAGTAAGATAAGCTCAGTGTCCAGGAAAGGGAACGTTCAGTGAAAAGTAATTCAGCACTGAAGAAGGAAAGACTATTCTACTAAATAGTAACTAGATTTTAAAATTAATTATGTATAATATTTAGGCAAAGAAATGAGGCTTTAAGCTGTACTAAACGTTTGTATGGCTAAAAATGCGTATGATAAGTAAAATAGATACAGAAGATAATGTTGTAAATGAAACACTTAAACCACTCCCTTCCTTCTATAAACCATGATCCAACCTGATTGGGAGGATGTAATTTCCTGAATTACATCTTTCTATGAGACATTTCTTGTAGTTCTTGTCAGATCGTGGCTCAAATCAAATGCATCTTTTCTCTGCTCCTGCACGATAGTTCTTGTGCCCCTGGATAATTTCTCTGTCTACACCTGCTTTTGTGTTCCCATCCTCTGACAGGAGCTGCATTAAATTAACTTACCAGTCCTTTTCCCTTCTTTTTGTTAGTTTTTATTCTGCCAGCAAGGCTAGATAGATTCCAGCTCCAAAGGCACAGCCGTGCACTGGGAAGGTGCCAGGACTTCGGAGCTGCAGCACTGAAAAGAGGAAGTGGCAAGAAATGCCATTTCTGTTCTGAAAAGATTAACGTCTTGTTAAAAGAGATGAGATTTTCTCTGAGGCCAGCAGCATACCTCCAGGGAGTTGGTTCAGCAGGTCACTTTGGGGACTGAATGGAAATGTTGTTTAGAGGGAAGAGAAGTGCTGTCTTTAACCTGAAAGCAGCAATTCCCTTTCTCAGTCCTTCCCGGGAGAGAGTCTTTCCTGTGGAAGGCAAGGCATGTATTTACTCACTCTCTCCTCCACGGCAATTTGGCAATTTGGCTTCTTGCTTGAGTGACAGAAGTAGAGGTGACGGCTACCCAGGGTGCACTTGATCCTGGTCTTGGAATGCCTGGCACAGGCTACAGTCCAGCTTCTGCCTGTCTGTGTCCTGCACTTGGGATGAGGCTCCCACTTGGTTGCTGTTATTTGACAGATGTCATGGATTCGATGTGAGGCGATACCTTCATAATAGATCTGTTAGCTCGTTCAGTTCTGTTAGCTCGTTCAGTTTAATCTGATTAAGCTCTCCCAGACACCTACTTAGGTAAGGTAGATGGGATGAGTCCGAGTCAGAAAGATTAGAAGACTTCTCTGTGATCATGCAAGGGTTGAAGGCAGAGGAAGGAATTTGAGGAGCATTGCCCCTAACTTGCACATAAACACACTCCATGAAATCGGGGCCCAGCCTGTGGGAGGGGAAGAAGGGCTGCCACGACATCATTCAGTTGCTCCCCATTCCCACTTGGACAGGTCTTGACCTTTTGGTACTGCAGCAAGAGTGAGAGGGAAGGGGTAGACAGGTTCACTTACCCTCCTGAGTCAGTCCTTAAGTAATGGGTGTTGTTTTATAATAATGATGAACAAAGTTACGAGTTCTTGTGTTGTCTCCCAGGGGACTCATGTCACCCAGCTCGTTACAGTCGTTTCTTTCCTAATAGAAGAAACTGGTTGTAGGCGTATTTCTGCCATGGTGTGTGGGAGGGAAATCTTTGGGAACAGATGGTTCTTGGTGAACAGACTCCAGTGACTAAGACCGAATCTGAAAAAAGAAGTAATCTATCAAGCTGATTTGCTGATGAACAAAAATAGGAAAAATAACCATAATATAAACACAAAAATGAACGATGAAGTGAGGCTGCCTGTTGTATGCTTGGCAGTGGTATTTCTCCCTGGTAAAGAAATTGCTTTTTAATAGCTCTCTTATGGAAGGGATTCTCTGTGCTGTTTCCTTTTCAAACGCTAATGTATTTATCATTGAGTACAAGAGGGCAGAAAAACAGGCACTCAAAATTCAGAATGAAAGAAAAGAATTCTGCACTAGGAGAAATTTTGCATCCACACATTCGTGTCTGTCTGCTTGAAGGTGGAAACCATTAAGGATGGAAGACCCACCAAAACATACAGTTGGAAGGGACAAATTCTTCACTTAAGCTCATTTCAGTCCACTAGTGTTGATAAAAACACACTGATCCCTTAAAGATCACAGTTTAATTATTGGTGCCAATAACGACTTCCATGACCAATACAGAACAATTTCTGAGTGGGTGGATTAACATCTCTGCCCATGAAACAGGTTTTCCTCTACAAAAGAAGTACTCAGGACTGTGGGCTACTGCTCTGTCATGAGTAATCTCTTAAGAGCTCCTTGTCAGCTGTTTGATACACTGATGTTTTATTTTCAAGCTGTTTAACAATCCTACCATCTGGGAGTTAGCATCTCAATTTTACCAGTGTGACAACTGAAAGAGGTTCAATGAAGTGGCCCTTTCTTACATGGCAGTATTTTTTCAGGACTCATTTGATTGCTTTATTGACTGAAATGCAATTTTAGGTCTGTTAGGCCTTCAGACCCAGCAGAGCTCAGAGGAGATTATTTAAAAGTCCATATCTACAGCAAACTTTTCAGTTTAGGGTTGACTGCAGCGTAGTAGGGAATTCCCAACCTCTTACATTAACAAGTTGTCCAGGATACTCTGCTGCTGCTACTAAAAATGTAGCAGGCAAGGCAGAGTTTCACTTGGGTTTAATAGAAGCACTGGTAAGCAGTCTGAGACTTAAATTCTCCTTCCCTTTGGCATTACAGTAAAAATGTCCATTTTTAAATAAATTATTGTACATGTTCTGAACCATTCTTAGCCACAATAACTGATATTAAACTGCAGGGCTAAGGGCTATCCATGCACAACCTCCTGCAGTAATGTTTCAGAATTGGAATCTGTCCTGGTAAAATAATACCTAAACTGGCAAGGTCTTTTGAGCAACATGCAAGGAAATGTAGATTTCCATGGCTGCAACCTTGAATGTAGATTAGCATCCCTTTGGAATGGGGCTTTAATCTTGGAGATGATCACCTGAGCTGCTGTCTCTATAGTGGCACATCACTGATCTTCATACCCTGTAGGACACAGATGGCTCCAGCATTGTCAGTGTTGTATATTAGTTGTTATTTCTCTTGGTCTAGAGAGTGATGATCAAATATTATTATATAAATTGGGCCTTTTCAGGAGATGCTTTTAGGCATGTGGGAGGGAAGGAAACACAGTGTTTTGGAGAGTCATCTCTTCCAGTGTAAAAGGGAAGAAGATATTCTTGGTTTAGTACGTTTTTACTCTCTCTGAATTAGACAAAATTGAGATGCTCTGAGTGATGAATTGGGCAAATGATGGGGAGATAATAGCTGTGCTATTATCCCCGGAGAGAAGATGCCAAAACTGAATGCCTTTCATTTGAAAGGAGTGAGTTGCCATAAAATGTTCAACATAAGGAAAATTGCATGGACTAGGATTTTCCTTGTCCTTTCTTCAGAGTTCTGCTGACCTGATGAGCTGAAACCTTTTTGCTGTAAAAATGAGTCTGAAAGCAGCATATCTCTGAAGTTAGAGGATGTGTGAGATATTTGGCCATTAACTCGGATACTGCAGGAGAATACAAGATACAGGTTCGTCACTGGGGCACGTGCCACTTCAGAGATCATTTCTGCAGCTGCAGCACAGAAGTATTCCTCCTTTCCCTCTTGGGCACCCCATACAGCTGCTCAGGGGACCCCGACTTGTGGGTGGTATGAAGGGTCCCAAAGAGGTGGAGATTCAGTGATATGGCAACACCAAAAAAAGGTTCTGCAAAAAAAAAGCACAGAGGAAGATGGAGGACCAGTGGAGTATGAGAGTTTTCTCATTGCAATTACGACTTCAGTGGTAAAGATCTGTTCATGCTGTCATGGTTCCCTCAGGCTGACAGGGATGGCACCACGAAACAATTCAAGAATCTCTCTTAGATCAAATGGGCTTGTCATTTTCCTGTACAAGTGTGAGAAACAGAAATGTCATGAGCTGAGAACACAAAGATTAGTGTTTTCTCATTCTGTTACAAGTCCTTTGGAATTACAGGTGTCATTTGATGGGAGGATGGAGACAGAGGTTGGTTGGGTGTGAGGCTGAGCATCCATCTGGAGGTGGGTTGAAGGCTGTCCTAGTTGATTGAAGGATAGAGCTGGTCTTTCAAGCTGCTAAGCCAAAGCAGGTAGCCATAGGGTACCTTACGAGCCTGATTCTCTCCTTCAGGGTCCAGGCTTGAGACATAACCTGAATTAGGAGATTATGGTGATTTTAAATTAAGCAATACACTGCTAAGAGAATAATAAAGCAATCAAATGATAACTAATCCAAAAGCACACACAACTATAAAGCTATTAATTATCATTATAATTATTATGAATCACATCCAGCTTCTGTCGAGTTATAACTCTCCCTTCCCACTTAAAGTCTGTCTGCCCTCCCTTTCTCCACTGTCTCACACCAAGTCTTTTCAGATGAAGACATGATGGAAGCTCCAGCAGGTTGTCTAATAGGGGTCCTTTCGCCATCACTGTGGACTTGGATTCATCACCATCTGTAGGTGTCCACACTCCCACTGACAAAAAAAGCCCTCTGGCCTCTCTTATTCCATACCTGATTTTATATCTTTCTGTTTTCTATTTTTGGATGTTTGGTTTTTGGACCACCCTTGCACCTCACTTTGTCTATCCAAACTCCTCTCAAAAAAACAGTCTGTCCCCAGTTACTTTTTTTCCTAGTTGGTCCCATTTCTGTTATATTCATACTCAAGTTTGGTGGATTTTTTCAGTGCTGTTACTCAGGCAATCTTGATTTGTTTAGTTTTACTTACTGGGTTGCCTGGGTACAGGTGACTTTGGAAGACTTTGCACCACAAAACTCCCCTACCAGCATCATATTGGGATCATACTGTTTACCATATTCACTCACTAGGACAAATCATTTTATTTTAGCCTTGACTCTTCTACCCAATTCTAATTAAGCACAAGCAGTTTCTTTTCTTGTGCAAAGTCTGCATAACACAGAACAAGAGTAACCCATTTTTCACACTCTGGTTATGTGCTCATGCAGCTGTGTTGTCCTTGAGCTGTTTTAATCACTTTCCTCATCCCCAGGAGAAGCATTTCTCTGTCAGGACCTCCTGCATATACCTTATCACACTGTGGTAGCTGTACTGTATGCCCTAGAGAGCCTAACTTTACAACTGCGTAGTTTGGGTCAGATCTTTAAGTATTGGGTTGGGTTTTTTTACCCAGGGAATCTGGGAAACTGATGGGCTGCTGTTGCAGTGTGCTGTTGGCCAGATTTCGGTTTTTCTCATGGCCAGGCACTGCTGTCCCCTCCCCCCTCCTCGGTATCTGGTTTCTCTCCCTGGACGGCTCTGTATTTTGCAGTCCTATACAAAGCCCGCCAAATTCAAACCCCTCACTCCTGCCTCATAGGATGTTTGTACCCTCTCCCACCCCCTTGTGTTGGTGTATATGTAACTGTAACTCCCCGTGCCAATGCTTCTCTGACACGATCCTGGTGCCCGAATAGAACATCTGAGGAGCCCCTCCGCTTGTTTCTCCTTCCTTGGCGCGCCTGGAACACCGGTGGGTTGGGTGAAACCTTGCTGGACCTTTGCCAGCCCTCACGGGCCCCCGAAGCAGCCAGCCAGCCCCCTTGAACCGCGAGCGGATGCCCGGTGCCCCCCGCCGGAGGCATTGCGGCAGGCTGCCTCTACTGACTAGCCGGACAGGAGGAGAAATAAGCAGTACTTCCCTCAGTTAAATACATAGTTAGGAAATACAGTATAGCCTCATGCAAGTAGTGTTTGCAGAACATTGTGTATTTGTTTTTTGTGAAACCACTGTGTGGGCTGAGAGGTGCATTTCAGTACCTCAGGGTCATTGGTTGGGGTATGCTCTGTTTGTTTCTCCTCCACTCCTTCTGCCAGGGTTTTTTCACTGTTAGATTAAAGCATTAAAAGAATTTATAACCTCATGGGACCAGGGCCAAGGACACAGGCTCATTACTGGTAATCCCTGCTCAGACAGATGGGGCAGGCTTTTGTGTACAAACAACTTTTTGTTGTTCATAGAATCACAGAATCATAGAATACCCTGAGTTGGAAAGGGCCCACAAGGATCATCAAATCCAGTTCCTGATCCTGCACAGTTTAACCTGATTGGAAACGTTGCTCATTCTGGTGACACACGGGCAAGGCATTTGTTACACCTGAAGCACAATTAGCCCAAGTGCTCACTTTTCTGCCTTGTATGGACTGCATAGCATAAAACTAATTGGTGCAATCTAGAGCTGGAAGCTAAAGGCAGGACATGCAGGGAACGTGAATTCCAGTGCAGCTTACATGGATTATCCTCTTTGGTCTCCCTTGGAAGCAGTATAAGTAGAAAATATACTTGCAGAGAAAGTAACTTTTCCCTTGATAGATGTATTGAAAACTGCATGTCTGTGTGAAAGATGTCTTGAGCCACAAATCCTGTGCTCAGAAAGTTTTAACATTCTGGCTTTAGCTGGAAAAATTAATAGAGTGCCAGAGATGATAAGTGAGGCTTTGTTGATTACCCTTCAACAGTTGCTGAGCTGCCAGAGCAAGCTAAAACCTGAGCCTGGCTTAAGGACACTTGATACGGCTTTCTTGATCCTGTTTAAAATGTGTGTGTGTTTCTTTCCATACTAAAATATCTGGATTGCTCTATTGTTTAAAAAATAAATAAATAAAAGAAGAAGAAAGAAACACAGAGAAACTCCTACCTGACTGCAAACAAAACCCATCTTTCCCTGCCTTAAAGAGGAACAGTCTTGCAGGGTGTATGAAACATCATCTGACTTGTCTTTTACCATCAGGCCTGTCAGAACATGCTAGTGGGGTGCAACTGCAATGGCAGGAGAGGGAGAAACATTTCAGAGGGTGTCGCTGAGCCATCTGTGGCAATGCTCTGATCTTTGTACCGGGAAGTGAGCGACATCTGCTCCTGGCAGACGTGTTACTATCACAGGCTGACAGGAAATGGCCCTCCTGACAACAGGTATCTTTGTTGTGAAATAAGACAACACCTCCTGCTTGATGAGACCCAAGCGAGTGGAAAAGGGAGTCTCTGTGCCAAAAGGCTGCTACAGACTTCCTGGGACAAATCTGCCTTTTCTTTACATCCAGATAATTTGACAAAGTTCCGTGGAACTTTTTTGTTTGTTTTTTTTTTACCCATGGCCAGGAATTGGTGAATTTTAAGAATGTTCATTATGAGCAGAACCACTTCAGCCAAGCGTTGTTAAAAAGAAGTCCATGTTTGGAATAACATGCAAAGAGATTGGATTCAGAGAGAAGGTTTGAGCTGTGATTCCAGAGGGGCTTCTGCAACCATATCCAAAAGGTTTCTATGGATTCTTCTGAGAACTAGCCATAATTAGAGGCATTGATTACAGTTTGTCTCAGTAACAGGGGTACTTGCAGAGCCAGACTGTGCTGTAAGTAGCTGGCACTATTTGGACAGATGGTTCTATCTTCTTAAAGAAGTTTTAATTTCCCTAAGCTGAAGGCTCCTTGGATGGAAATCAAGGATTACTTGTAACTCTCTACTTCCTTGCTTGTTTGGAATAGTGACACTACAGAAAATTGGTTTACAGTGGTTACGACATCCTTTCTTAGATGTTTTCTTAGAATATCAACTGTTTTCTTCTTCACTGGATTGGTCTCTTGTTCACAAGGGCCCTTGCTTCTAGTAGTGTCCCTGCTCTTCCTATCAGTCTTCTAAATTGCATTAACTTCTGATAATCTCCCAGGAATTCTCCTGTTTGTTTTCTCTCTGTGTGTGCTGCCTGCAGCCTGACTGTGAGAATATGATCCTAGTTAAGTGACAGCAGGGAAAAAAGGTGGGTATTTAACTGGCTGGGGTACCATGGCTTAGGGTTTTTCTTTTAAGCACCACTCAAAAAATTACATTGTCATGATGAAGATAACAAAAATTTATGTGGGATGACATAAGAAAGCCAAAATATTTGTGTCAGACCTGAGCACAAAAGAAAAATGCTGAAATGAGAAATGGTCCTAGGTAAATCATAAAATCATCAAATCGTTTAGGTTGGAACGGACCTTAATGATCATCCAGTTCCACCCTCTGGGGCACGGACACCTTCCACTGGACCAGGTTGCTCCAAGCCCTGTCCAGCCTGGCCTTGGACACTTCCAGGGATGGGGCAGCTGCAACTTCTCTGGACAACCTGTGCCAGTGCCTCACCACCCTCACAGGGAAGAATTTTCAAGAAATCCAATCTGAACCTGTTGACAAGAACAACAGATTGCTGAGAACAAGGTCCAGCCCAGCACCTCTCCTCATTGACTCCTCTATGTCTTGGAGAAGGAAGTTCTCATCAACACATTCCAGGAACCTCCTGCAAAACTTCCATCTTTAATTCATTGTACTGTTTGACACGTCCATAAATTGGATATTCTTGGCATGAATTTCAGTCATTGAGACCAGCTGGCAGGAAATGGCTTGCACTCATGCCAGAAAGCTTTCTTACCTTCCAGAACATCATGGCCACAGGTGGGATATCTGTTGGGAAAAGCCCTTGTTCCAGGCTAACTCCTCACTTGTGACCAGTGACTTGTTCTTCTTTCTGGTAATCTTCTAGCACAGTTCATGCTAGAAGAGTGAATTATTATTCTACTGTACTCATTTCCCACATGTTCAGCTCTCTACACTTGAGTGGCCTCTCCCTGCAATGTTTAAAGAATCTCTGTCTTTTATTTGAGTAGCTTTAAATATTTGATGCGTTTGTCTTGATTTGTTCAACTTCCATTGTGTGTGACATCAAAGGATTTTTACCTCCCTTTACTCTTTTAATTAAAGTGCACTTTGATGATCCCGTTCTTGATAAAATTCTCTGCTTTCTGCCTCAGAAGGAGGACAGGGTGATTATGGAAGTGCAGGACACCCACCCTAGGTTGCAATTCCTTTGGAAGAGCTCTTTGGAAGGACTCATGTTCAGAGGAGTGCATCTCAAGACTTTCTCAGATGTAGTTCTAGGAACAGAATGGCCCAGATGTTTTGTCCTTGAAACAAAGTTTCAAATTCCATCCCAGCAATGTGTTTTATACAGTGGTGCCTTCTCTGTGTCTATGTGACAACCAATATGCTCTCAAATGGAAAAGTAATTTTTGGTCATTTCTTTAAATATCTTTTAAAGTCTTTCTTGGTAATTTGTAACAACATCTCCAAGAAGCAGGAGTCTGTGTTTGACACAGCCCTTAGTCCTGACTGGTTATCCTCAGGAACTCAGCAAACTCTCCTGAAGTTCACTGGTGTCCAAGCAAATCTGGCAGTGAAGATCTGCGAATAAGGCAGTGGGTGTTGAAAAGCAGATAAAGATCCCGTGTCTGGATAACTTTATACTTACTGACATTTCCAAGTGATTCTCAAAGCAAGCAGTAATCAATTCTGCATGGCAGGAACTGAGGAAGAGGACAGGGATCTGACTCCAGTTGTGACTGCTGACATCCTTTGGCAATTGACTCCTCTTGACCCACGGCCTCATTGAGGCCTAGTTTTAGAGAAGGATAAGAAGAAAAAGTTTTGGAAAATGTGTGGGAAGAAACATTTTCAGTGGTTCCTTTAGGGGAAGCTCCAAGCATTGCCATCCTTCTTCCCTGCACTTACATTCTTCGCCATCAAATGCTAGTGCTAATCTCTAAGTACCACCCAGGGGCACCAGGAACATCTGTGATAAACATCAGAAAGCTCCGTGTTCAATCCCTGACTTGTCCACCCACCTCTCAGATGGCACTAGAGACCATGGGAAGCTTTTCCATGTCTCTTAAATCCCTCATGCTCCTGTCTGCAGCGTCTCAGTTGGAAAGTGTTCCAGATTCACTGCTGTGTAACTCGAGTATTCTTGCTAGAGAACAGTGGGTTTGGTCAGCAGCCAATTTTCAAGGAAATTGGCTATTCAGAACGACATCCCAAATAGCTCAATATACATAGTCTTAACTGACCCGTACTGAAACTTTCTGCCTTATCTCTTTGTTTCTGTAGTCTTCGTCTTTAAATAATCAGCTGTTTTGTGTATTAGATGTTGGTGATGGGTCCTGTATTTCCACTACATTAGTTCTACTCAAGGGAAAGTAATAGCTCTGGATTGAAGCATAAGCTATTTGTTTTTCTGTAATGAGGAACGCTCTGCTGCCTGCTTTCCAACTGATGAGATGAATTATGCTTTATTTGCCTTGAGAAGAACTGTACTTAAAAGCAATTTTCTGAAGAGGAAATGAGGCAGAGAGTGCACAAAGGGGGGGGGGGGGGAAAGGCTTTATCCCAATTAAAGCTTCCTGACCTGCATTTTCACACATTTCTTGACTGAATAATCCTGGTGTTTATTGCTGGAAATCTACCAGGCTAAAGATTAATTGCTGGCTAATTACTTTATGTCAAGAAGCTGCCCAATTATATTTCAAATTTGCTACAATGGCCAACAGAAGTCTGATAAACACTTTCAGCAGGACTAAACTGCAGACATCAGGTGTTTTTTTAAGAGTTGTTTTCATGATTTTGGTACCTTCAGTAGTGTAAATTCATGATGATCACTTGTATATTTATGATGCTGTCATTGAAATCACTGAGGGATGGATGCACACCCTGGGGGGGTGTTACTTTGTGTATTTATATATAGGCTGTTCCCCTGCATTTGTACACCAGTGCTCTGTTCAGAACAGGGATTTCAAACACCCTGGGTTTAAAATTATTCCACACAGCTAGTGAGCACCTTTTTTCTTTAAAGAAATTCTTGCCACAATATTTTACCCCTTGATCTGTGTGTTCCTTAGGATAAATTATGTATTTCCTTTACAGGAGCAATTTTTGCCTATGTTCTCCTGAATCATGCTAAGTAACCCCATCCACTTCTTTATCTGAGAGGTGGAAGCTTTTAACCTTTCCTTGTTGTTTTTGGTTTTTGTTTGGTTTTTTTTTTTTTAATTGAGCTCTCTCAACCTTAATATTCTCATTGGTTCGCCATACATGAGTTCCATTTTGTGGGAATTCTCTGTATTTTCTCAATTTTAAAGGTTCTCATATAGCAATGCCTTGGAAAGTTCATGTTATAATGTAAGTTACCAATCCTCCTAGAGAAGCCTAATTTCCTGGCTCCTGTTAAACACACCTGAAAAAGAAAAAGGTTGCATTTCTTGGCCACACTTAAAAACTTGATGCTTTCTGGACCAGTCACCAGTCCCTGATGGGGTAGAGGGAGATCCACAAGTGCTGTCCAAAAAAAGAAAGGACTACCCAGACCTTTGAAAGGCTTTTACAAGACCAGACTCATGCAAATCCTTTTTAAAAGTGGACCGTGGCTCAGGCACTCTACTTTTCATTAGTTTGTATTTGCTTCACTGAAAATGCCTCCTGAGGAAGATGCGAAGCCTTTGGCATTTTGCACTGTTCAGTGGTTCCTTTATTTTTCAGCTATGCTGTTCCATAGATGTGCAATTTGCCCTTTCTTTGAGGTTTTTGTATCTTCATGGCATGGAAAAATTTCTGATTGAAGGATTGGTAGACAGAAACCTCTCTGAATTATTACAAGCTTTAAGGCAAGAGCAGGGAACACCAAGAGCTGCAGATGTCCTTTGGTAAGGGAGGTCAGAGATTAAGAGGGCAGGAATAGGGAAGTGCCCATCAAATACACTCAACTAGAATGTTGGGAGAAATTCTAGATGTCCTGGCTTCGCATTTTTGACAATGCAAAGTGAAAACAGAGAGATTTCATTAGTATTATAAATGGGAATTGCCTGATTATAAAATGAGAAATAAGAAATTCTCCCCTCTGTTGAGGGGCAGCACAGCCCATGCTGAACTGGCATCCTGTTTTGAGGTTAAAAATGAGAACAGCAGCTATTAGATTCATTTGTTGGTTTGGGCAAGGCAGCAGCATTGCCCCTGCAGTGCATTAGAATGCTCAAAAAGACACTGAAGTCAGGCTAATGTTATTACTGATTTCCCTCAGTTTAATTAATATTGGACAACTTGAAGTCAAAGGCCTTTCCTTTCTCTTCACTGTAATTTTGTGGCAATTCCTGTATCCCTTCAGAAGTACTGGTGACCTGGCCAGTGTTTTCATGTAATTCCAGCAGTCCATCAGGCCAGTCCACTGACTGTATTTTATATTGGCAGATGGCATCTAAAAAGAAAAGACAGAACAATCCTTAGGCCTCACGCAGTTATTGGGGATTTATTATTTATGCTCTGGGTGAGTTAATCAGAATTTAGAGATGCAATTACAGCTTACCTTCAGACTAAGCATCATCTTTATATTAAATACTCCTCGAACTGCAGGAAGCAATATAAAATAAGCTGCATTTATTAGGCCTTTAAATCTTCCTTCATTTTCCTGTAAAGCACTGACAAGTCTGAAACCTTCAGCTTCCATAAAAGAAGCAGCAGACTTTGATTAAACAGCTGCTCCCGTTATCTGATTTAATGGTGACAATGTACTGAATGTTCCCACGGCGCAGAAGGTTTCCAAATCAGTGTGCTGACTTGTGAGCTTGCATTTAGAAATTGCCTTCATCCTTCAGAGGAATGCAGTGAATCATTGGAGGGGGTGAAAAACTGCAGCAGCTGAGTGGCACGTGGTAGCAGCAGGCACAGAAGCCAAAGGGGATATTATCTGCAGTGGGAACGTCAGGAGGAGATGTGGGAAGAATTTAGCTGTCCAAGGCTGGCACTGCAGAAATACTACTCTTATTTTATATGCTGTGACTGAAATGGCGAAAGGGCTGATTCATTCTTTCTCTGCCTTTGCATTATTTATGCCAAACAAGTAGAAAATAACTCTTATTTCGTGGTGTTTTGGACTCTCTTTGCAATAGAACAAACAAATGCAAACTAGTATTCCTGAGAGTCCCACAAGACAGCTTTGGTCTCAGGTGGGTTCTCTGAGAAACCTTTCCACTTTGTGTCCCATCAGGGTTTGCTGGCATGTGATCTCTCAGGAGATGATACATATTTGGAGAGCCAGTGTAGCATCTTGTTAGAAAACAGGCTTTTTGCAGTTACTAAGGCTGTTGGTGCCTAGGAATTCAGTTCCTGCAGTCCAGCCAGCTCTCACCAACACCTTTGCCATGAATAAGTTTCTCTGTCTAGAAATCTATTTCCTGGCCTAGCCACACTGATGAAAGATGTGTGCAGTCAGATGCAACTGAGAGCAGTGAAATGGCTTTATCTTGTCCTAATTTGGGCTAAAGTTTCAGGTTTATGAAGGATGTGCAGCTCTGTGTCAATCTAAAATGAGTACAGAGTGTAGTGCATAATGGGGAAGGCTAATGATTCTCTTACCACCTCTTTATCCCTAAGAACCTCAAGGTTTATCTAGATTTGCTTGTCAAATAAGCAGAAAGATGGTAATCCCTTAACCAAAAAAAAAAATATATATACTGCTATTAGTATCAATTTAATCTTTCACTTGTCTTTTAGTGGGTTTAATTCATGGCACACAATTTCTGCTCATACATAAGCACTGATCACATCAAAGACAGAAGAATCTCTAGGAAAACAAGAGGCCATGGTAGTAAAGATATTTCCAAACTCAGTGTTACTGGTGAGTAAGCTACAGAGGAGGGGAAACACCCCAGAAACACAGAGCTACTGAAAAGTCAGCTGGTCCGTCCTCCTGCCCCAAGACATGTTCGGTTGTTCCCCACCCTTCCTGGCTCTGCTTATCTAGACAGCTCTTAAAGGTGTCCAAAGGTGGTGTGATGCATCCTTTGCATCCCTCAGTAATCTCTCCCAGTATTAGGTGTTCCTATCAGTAGACTTGTTACCTTGGAGGTGTGATTATCCTTTGGAATCTAGATTATACCGCTTCAGATCCCACAGCCTTTCTATTCTGTTGATTCTTTCTACCTTTTGTGTTGTCACTCTGCTCCACACCCCTACCCCAAAAAAAGGTGGGGGGGGAGCTTCTTGGACTTAACAGGTCCTATTAATTCCGTTGAAGTTGCTCAAATATAATAATGCTGGGCAGAAATGTGTCTTGGAAAGAGCTATGGATCACACTTGTAGGAAAAAACAGGCTGGAAGATGGCTTGAGAGGCCAACCAGCCAACTAGCTGCACACATGTTCAGTTATGCAGAACTACTGGTGGCACTCTTAACAGCTTCCGCAATGGGGATTATTGAGATGCCCCATCCTTCCATTCCAAAAGCAGGTCTCCACTGGACTCCTCTGACATGCACAGAGAGTGACAATAGACAAGGAGCAGCAAAGGAAGAGGAGCAAGAATGTGCCCAGTTCCCCTCCTCTCTGCAAGTCCTTTGTAGAACAATCTGGAAATTTCTTGAGTCTAATGCTGCACAGACTTTCCTGCTACATACTCTGCCCTCCTGCTCTTTAGCTCCTGTTTTGGTCCTACAGACAGCCCTCGAGGTCAAGTAACAAGTAGTTGCAGGAGATGTGGACGTAGAGGAATTTCAGTGGCTGTCTGAGGAAACGAGTGGTAGCAGAGAAGATTCATTAATCTCTCCAGAGAATGCATTTCCTCTTACATTTTTGTTCTGTTTCCCCTGGGAGGGAAAAAGTGAATGGACTATTTTATCATCTCACCTGTGTCCCCCCAGACAGGAATTCTCTTTTGTGCCAGTTGCATTGATTGATGTAATCAGACTGGCTGCTAATCAAAGCGATCTCAGCAGCCTAATTCTGTACCTGATCTCTCTCTGTTTGTGCTTGAAGGTCTTTGACAGGGTCCGAGAAGATTGCCCTAATTTCCACGAGAAGATTAAGCCTATTAATGCTGAACTCACTCAGCCCAAGCTGGCCATCAGTGCTGAAGACGAGGAGGAGCTTCTGACCCGGGTCAATGTTGTCTTCCACTGCGCAGCGACAGTTCGCTTTGACGAACCCCTCAAGTACGTCCTGCCTTTCTGTGTTTGCTGAGCATGACCCAGGATGCACCGTGGCACTGCTCAGAGTATCCCTTGCATGTCTGCAGTGCTAATTCCCCACTTCCATGTCCGCAGTGCTAATTCCCCACTTCCATGTCCGTGCTCCCTGTGGTTCTGCTCTAAACTTGCAGGGGGAGTGCTCTGGAAATGTTGTGTGCATGTGCACATCAAAAGTGAACTGTCTTGGCACATTCCCATGGGAACAGAAGGAAGAAATGCAGAATTGGGTTGTAAATACAGTAAGGGAGTTAAGTATGACCTCAAATTAGGGTGGGGAAAAGTGTGGTTTAGGGCAGTAGGAAGATGTTCTGGCAGAGCTGGAGACAGCTTGAAGTGAAACTGTGTTGTGTGTGTCTCTAAAGCTGGTGCTGTTAATGGCCTTTCTTTGTCACTGTGTAGCTGGAGAGGGAAATGAGCTGTGGTTTGAGGAAACAGCCCATCACAACCTTTAAAACACTCAGCACTCAGTGTGAAAAACTGTTTACAACAAGTACTCGGTTTCTGAAGGAGCTCCCTTGGGAGTGCCTGTCCAGGCAGGCTTTTCCACTAAGAAAAAATAGCAGAAATAAGCCAATAAAACAAGATTAGATGTGTCAGTGCTTCTGTGCAGATTGTCCAGTTCAAGAGACCAAGATGGATGATCTGCACTGCAGACTATGATCCTCATAGTCCTTTTGAAAAACACTGAAGCTGTGATAGTAGAAAACACAATTCTTAATATCAGTCTTCATTTGCTCATACATAGGCTAAATAGATATCCACTATGTCCGCCATAAATATCTGCTTTTTTAGAACAACTAATTAGAGAAACACCAGAAGGGAAGCAGTTCTTGGTGTAATCTTGAGCCAATACCTAAGCAGTCATAAATGTTCTTAAATCAATGCACAAATGACCCCACTTTAAAAATAACTCTCAGTGGTATGAAACATCAAAGGGAAACCACATTTTTAATAAGGAAGATATCTAGAAAGAAGTTAAAAGTTTAAAAGGTCATCAGCTTGCAGGCAGTATAGAAAATATTTAAAGACTGATTGTATGTGATCTGTCAAAATCTCTCTTAACAGAACAAGGAAAATGATGATTAAAAGGCAAAATATGAGAAGTTCTTCAAATTATTCTCGACTGAATAATAAAACATATCAGATTGGTAAAAGTTTTAGCAACTTAAATGTGAAAGCACAATATTGCTGCTCAGTTAAGAATTTTGAGCAGCAACTTGATGATGACACAAATAAAATTATTTTTTCAACATGGCAGAAGCTCAAAGATTACAACAGGATATGTAAAGCAGATAAGGAAGGGGCAAAAGCATTGCTGTGAAGATACTGAGGAAGCAGCAATGGGGACACCAAATGAATTACTGGCATCAACATGCAATACATTTAGGGAATTCTCCAGATGGAACTCTTGAGGGCAGAAATTGTGTTATATTGAAATATTAATAGATGCTGTTTTAATAGAAATACAAAAAAAATTAAGAACAACAAAACAAATAACAAACCACCAGGGTTAGATGATATTCCCCTTGAAGGCTGAAGGAACTCTAAGCAACTCAGCAGAAATCCATGCTAGGCCCATATTATGAGCACAATTCTGTTCACCACTTCTCAGAAGAGATGTAGTCAAACAGAAGTGTACATGGAAAAATAACTTTTGTCTGAAGGGTAGCTCCAGTAGAAGTATTCATCCTGCTAGAAGGGCAGGAGGAAATACAAATCTACAGAAAATGCTGTTCTTTAATAGCAGCATGTAAAAAAAAAGTATCTCTAGCTTTAGATAATGTGATCCAAATATTGATCATACTCTTTAGCTAATGTTTTCATTCCTTTGGACTATTTACAATTTCTCTACAACATAATTAAGTTTTTTTAGTGTACACTGTGCTTGATGGCATAATTCCTAACATTGTACATGCCTTTGAAAGCTTCTGCTCCTGGACTGAGCAGATTGCATATTCCTGAGCCTTTTCCCTTCTGTGCAGGAAAGTGGTTTTTTTCCAGTACAAAGCATGCAGCTGAGTCTGTTGGCTGAGATCTCTTGCAGATTGTCTCTAGGATAACTTCTAGCTCTGCTGGGTGCTTGATTTGCTAACCAAGACATTTTTTCTCTTATGCTTATCAGTTCTTGTCTCCATTCCTTGGGAATTTAAGCTGTTATCTCTAATTGTGTCTTCTTTCATTATGAATAGCTTCAAACTGAATGAGAGTAAGTTTAGATTAGGTATTAGGAGGAAATTCCTTGCTGTAAAGGTCCTGAGGCCCTGGCAGCAGTTGTCCAGAGCAGCTGTGGCTGTCTTATCCCTGGAAGTGTCCAAGGTCAGGTTGGATCGGGCTCTGAGCAACCTGGGATAGTGGAAGGTGTCCCTGCACAAGGCAGTTGGTGGCACTGCCTTGTCTTAAGGTCCCTTCCAAGCCAGGCCATTCTGTGGTGCTATGAGTCTGTTTTTCTGGGCTCAAGGACTCTTTCATGCTTTCTGAAACCGTTTGTTCATATGGTTTAGCAGCGGTCCCTCCAGGGAACATTGAATGGATACCGTAGGAACCACAGTGCCTCAGTGGTTAGAAATACATGTTCCAGGGAGGAGTGGCCAACATGTCACGTTTAGAGATGTCAGTGAAGTCTTACTTGTGACCCTTGAAATGGAGTAAAAATACTTGAGAGACATTCAGTGTCCAGAACAGTGAATCCAACAGCATTGCTCTGAAAGCTGGTCTCACACTTGAATTTCACTCACACTTTCTGCTCCGCTGGGTCCCCTACTCTTCCCTGACTTCCCTTTCTGGGATGAGGTTTGGATAAGGCTCAGCCTTCGTACATTCTTCCCATTGAAATGCCTTTTGCTTGTTTCCCCTGTGTTCCTTAGGCATGCCCTGCAGCTGAACGTGATGGGCACGCAGCAGCTCCTCGAGCTGGCCCGGCAGATGCGGAACCTCGAGGCCTTCATCCACATCTCCACTGCCTATGCAAACTGTGTCCGGAAATGCATCGAGGAGATCATCTACCCACCCCCAGCCGAGCCCCAGAAGCTCTTTGATTTAGTAGAGTAAGTAGGAGCTGCACTGCCCCTTACAGTGTTGGCTTCCCTTCATCCTGTGGCAGACCTGGGAACTGTTCACAGAATCGGGTGGGATTTCTGTTCAGAGTTGCTGTTACTGCTGTTTCTTTGTGTTTTTTAAAGACTCTGATTTAATGAGAGTCCAGTATTAAGTTCTGCTGGAGTGTATTTTCCTCCAGGACTGGAGCTCCTGCTTTTTGTAACACTCAGCTGTGCTGCTGCCTTAGTAAGAACTGATCTTTTTCACATACCTTATGTTATTTCTCTTATCTCTTCGGCTTCCCAACGTTGTTTCCATTTCTTTCAGAAATCCTGCGGTATTTAGCTGGAGTTATATGGGGATGAGTAAGAAACAGGCTTTTTTAGACAGTTCAGTGTGAATCATTTAGGTTGGCAAAGACCTCTAAGATCACCAAGTCCAACCTTTGAATGATCACCACCTTGTCAACTAAACCAGAGCACTGAGTGCCACGCCCAGTTGCGTTTTGAACACTTAGGGGGTTGGTGACTCCACCACCTCCCTGGGCAGCCCTTCCCAATGCCTGACCACATTTTCAGTGAAGAAAATCTTCCTGATTTCCACGTGAACCTCTCCTGGCACAGCATGAGGCTGTGTCCTCTCATCCCAGACAGGAATCCAGGACTTCCATGAAACAAAAAAAACCGCTTAGTTAACTGAATTTACCAAAATAAAGAGTAATTAGAAAGAAGAACAAAATCAGCTGATAAAGGCCCCAGGAAACCTTCTCCTTAGAAGAATTTTCCCACAAGTGTTAATTTGTTTTTATTAATGTTCTAGGGGGTGATACAAGCAACTGATCTGTGAACTATTAACCCAAGGAGCTAGTATAAAATTTTTCTTCTTCTTCTTGATTTAGGGTAATAGAAGGTGACATTAATTAATGTCCACTAAGAGAACTGCTGATTTTTTATTTTAAAAAACTGTCTTAAGGAATAATTAACTGTCTAAGCCCTACTCCAGAATACTTAGTACAAACCAATGTTTTCTATTTGAATTTCTCTAGTAGCCCATATTCTTGGATAGGTTTACTTCCAGCTAGTAGTCATCAATCATTTATCATTTATTCAGTAAGTGGAGCACGATAAAAACTTGAGGAATGTCTTAGTGCATTAGAGCAATGGGCTGCCTAGCCCAATATCTTGCCCTCAAGAGTGTCACTGGGAGATGCTATTTAGGGTAACTACACCAGCCTGGATACGCCTTTCTGTTCCCCTCACAGAAACTTGAAGAGTCTCAGCCTTTTTACTGTCTCCTCATGTGCTAATGCATCTGTCTTTGTGCTGATTTTAATTTTCTTTCCTTTCTACCTGTTCTTTAACTCTACTCCCTCCCTGAGGTGCAGGGGGTCAGACAGAACTTCATGCAGTACTTGAGATGTGGTTGCTCAAAATTTTATTTAAATAGCTTCAAAAGTACATGACTGGTCTCATTCTCAGTACCTGATGATGTGCAGCATTTCATTAATTTTTTTTGTCTGCTCCTATTCACTGACATGGAGGTTTTAGAGCTGTCAGCTGTGATTCAAGAGCTTTTGCTGAGCTACAGTTGCCAGTTTTGAGCTCAGCAACCTCTAACACCTGTTCTGATAGACTGCTTTTCCCTAAAAGTGAAGTTGCTCTGACACGTTGTTGCCCACTGACTCAGTTTTATAATGTTCTTTGGAGTTCATCACTGTCAAGACTCCATTTCACTGTCCCAGAAAGCTTGCCTTCACTTGCAGCTCTGAAAACAATTAGTGTTGATGGCATAGATTAAAAAAAAGACTGCAGCACAGGTCTGATTGCTAATCAGAAGTGTGGAGAAGGGCCTGGCCACCTGAGAGAGTGCTACTTCAGCTGCTTCATATAAAACACTAAGAATTTATGTATCATAGCTTGAAAACGGAGCAGAGGGGATGATGTTTGAGATGCACCTTTTATTATTTGCCATGTAAATAAAAGAAATAGTGTGTGGATATCAGGGTGCAGAAGGTCTCAGAGAGAGGGGAGTAACAGGTATCTGAATTTTACCTCAGAACGGGAGGGAGGAGAAGCAGACAAGGAAATACAAACTGCCTTCAAAAACATGGAGAAATACAGGTTATGTTTTGCATCAGCCAGCTGTGGATGATTCCCTTCACAAAAAATCCTTGTCTCAAAGTGCTGCTCTGCAAGTGCTTTAAGAGGGATAATCAAACAACTGGATGCAGTAACAGATCCATTTAAAAGTGCTTTTGGCAATGCACTTGATATATGCTTATGATTACTTATTCACTTGAAATCTCAAGGAGGACTCCCACCTGGCTTTTTTTCTATTCCCATCCTCCTGTTATATATTGCTGTTTCAGTATTCTGATATTTAACCTGCAAGTAAACCCTGAGGCTTAAGCTGTGTAAACCAAAAGTCACACTTCTAAGTGCTGCCAGGCCAGTAGGGGAAACATATAATCTGCTGCATCAAGCGTGGTTTGCCTTAATCTAAAGCTGAAGGAAATCAGCTTTGAAGGGTGTGCTGAGGTAAGGAACACAGCAAAGTCTCGGCTGAAGCTGTGGTTTTGTTACTGCAGAAAATACAGATCCCTCATCGCTTACGAGAAAGAGCCTGATTATTGCAAAGCCATTAACACAGAAAGTTGTGTTTTCCTGTGGCGGAGTAATTGGGTGTATACAATGGAGAAGTTATTAATTGTTTAATTTGCATCATTTGCTGTGAAGGGGTAAATGCAGCAGTGAGCAGAAGCAGCAGCTTTTGTGAGTTAGCATTCCAGAATCTTCCAAGTAGGTCACAGAGCAGCTCTTCTCGCTGAACTGTCAGCTCAACTCCCCGATGGGAATGTTGGTCAATCGGATCACCAGGCTGGCTGGTACCCTTGGGACAGGTCCTCAGGTAAAGCAGAGACCTCTCTGGAAGAATGAGGGCAAGGGGAAATTGCCTCTGCTTGTCCTTCTACACCTTGCTTTGCTTTGTGAGAATGCAAACCTGCGACCCCCTATTATGCAAATAAAACAAAAAAAAAAAAAAAAAAAAAAAAAAAAAAGAGGGGCAAAAAGGCTTGCACACAGCTTAACCCAAGTTCCCAAATGAACTTAGTCTTCTTCCAGGCTCTGCAGAAATAGCCATCTCCTTTTGGTAGGCTGGTAATCAGCTACTCAACACATTCAAACAATAGCAGTTTAGCTGAGACCCTGAGGTTCAATGGCTGCCTAAGCAGGCTTTGCAAATTATGGCAATATTATGTGCTGCTTGTAACCTCTGCGTGGTTCATGTTTTATGTTTAAATGCTTTCTTTGGGCTTGTTTCTGCAGCATGGGACCAGGCTTGCAAAGGAGGGTGTTTATGCCTCTGTAGGGCTTTTTTATCTAAGGAAAACAATTCTATATACTACAAATTGTGAGATTTTTAATGCATTCCAAAACAGAGAGATCCACTGCATCCAGCCCTCCCCTGTGAATCAGTGCTTTCTCACACAGTTTTCCACCTGTGCCTAATGAGAGCCATCTGAAAAGTGCTGTGCAACCTGAGCCACCAGGTCTTTGCAGGGTTGACAGGATCAAGCAATTCTTCAGGTGTGACAGTCGGCATTGTATTTCTGTCCCCTTGACCTTTGCCTTTTTCTGAAATTCAAGACAAGAGGGGTGAAGTGAGGATCTGCAGGAAGTAGTATCCTTGCAGCGTCCCTGGGAAGGGCCCACCCCTTCAGACTGAACTGTAAATCCTTTGACTTAATTACAAATTGGATTATAGCAGCTAATCTTCGATTCTGTGGTGTAACACCAGGCTGTTGGAAGCCTGGCAGGGACTGGCAGCGGTGTGCGAGGGCTCTGGAAGCACAGCCAGTTCTTGTCCTTTACACCCAGATGCTGGCAGGACCTGTGAGGTCCTGGTGCTGTGCCAGGGAAGAGACTTTGGGCTTTAGGCCCTTCCTGCCAGCTCCATGGTGGTAAGGGCTGCTTTTTAAAAGCCATATGCATAACTGCTTCTGATGGATTAGGTACCTGAATACCTTCAAATAATAAAAAACAACTTGACAGAGTTCTTTTGGGTTTTTTTGGTGATTGGTTTTTGGTTGATTTCTTTTTAGCCCCAGCAGTTTGCTGTGTGAACAAATCTGTGGAAAGCCTGCTAGAAGGAACATCTAACACTGTAAATGATGGAAGTCCACTCTTGGAATAATACCCCTGTAGGATGTTGTTCCAGCTTTTGAGACCTTTGTATTGCCTAACTCAAGGTTACCCGGAATATCCAGAAACATATTTGGGAGTATACAGGGACTATGTTGACTAAGGATGAGCACTGCCTAGGGGGATTCCTAGCTGGGAGAGCTCCATCAGGCTCTAGACCATGGTAATACTTACGTTAGAGATGGCAGTGAAGCATTAACCATGCAAGAGGTTGCGCTAAGGTGAGTTTGTAGAGGTATCTGATTCGGAGCTGGGCATTGTAGCATGAAGCTCACCAGGGTTTGTTTTGCGTCTTGAAGACAAAAGTAACCTTCTTCCATAGAACTGTTTTAAATCCAAACCTTAAATAGCTTTGACTGGCTTATCCTCTGTTTCAGGTGAGGATTGCTGTCTCACTGGTCTGTTTTGCCTGAGTCTTTTTCTCTCCCTGCACGGTGGATGATGGTGGTCTCCCTGTTTCCTGTAGGTGGTTGGATGAATCCATCATTCAAGACATCACACCCAAGCTGCTTGGTGAATGGCCCAACACCTACACCTACACCAAAGCCTTGTCAGAGTACCTGATTCAGCAAGAGAAAGGAAACTTGAACATTGCTATCATCAGGCCATCCATCGTGGGAGCAAGCTGGCATGAGCCTTTCCCAGTAAGCATGAATACACAATTCCCTACTGAGAGCCTTTGGATGCAGCTGGAGCTGTGGTACTGTCAGGAATCTGTCTCTCCTTGTAGCAGTGTCTTGAGAAACAGGAAAATGTGTGGAAGAGGTGGAGAACCTGTGCTGGCGCAGAACAGCAAACCTTCTCAGCACCTTCAGGAAGAACTCTTGTGAGAAGACCACATTTAAGCAACAATAACAAGAGCTGGGATAGTTAGGGTGCAGAATGCTGGGCTTGCAACTGATTGTCCGTTCAGGCACACCAGGGAAGTTCATGTGCTCAAAACTTGGGATCTGAGGGTCAGTCGTACTCCTGGTGCAAAGTACAAATGTCAGGCACACAGTAATTAGATGCAGCTATACTTTGGAATGAGATAATTCATTAAGCTAAATATACTGGTAGGAATAATGTGCCCTAACATTGTAGCCAAATTGGAAAGGCAGTACAAAGTCATCTTTGGCTTTCATGCAGCCTGAAGTGTGCCAGAGATGGCTGAGATACAGCCAAGGCTCTGGGCCAAGCTCCCCATCTTGGAAAGACAGAGAGCTCTGTTTGGTGTCACAACCTGTTCCAGGTCAAACAGCTCATCACTGCTCTGAGCTCCAGCTCCCACAAATGGCAGCTTCCCTGACCTGAAGTAGGATAGGATTCAAAACAAGTGGTTTGGTTTGGTTTGGTTCTGGGGTTTTTTTCTTCCTCTCTTTAGAAATTAGCTGGAGTGACCAAATCACTCTTGGTGACAGCTGCATGTTGTCTGTCGAGGATAAATACCACTCCAGCTGTTTTCAGCAAGTGTGGCAGCACCAAGACCCTGGTGGTGTTTAAAGCCAGATTTTATTCCTGAGGCCAGGGAATAGGAAAGAAGTGGTTTCTCCGAACAAACTTAGATTCTGTTGTTGATGGGTAAACTGCAGGCCATGCATCCCCTGGTACTGGCTGGCATCCTGGCAGCTGTCCCAGATGGGCTAGCATCCATCTGGACTGGTGTCTCCTTCCTTCTTTGTCTACACCACACCACTGTCATCCCTTTGGAGCCTGTGTAAGCAACGTATCATTGAAAGGAGCACTAATCCTTCTTCTTTTCCACAGGGTTGGATTGACAACTTCAACGGGACCAGTGGAATATTTATTGCGGTACGTCTGGTTGCTATTTAAGCTCCCCTTAAAGCAGAGTTTGAGTTATTAAAATAGCAATTCTGATGTTACTGTACAGGTCCACTTAGAAACTGTGTGCAGAAAAGGGCCACGGGAGTTTTCTGAGTCTGGGAGAAAGATGTCACACACTTGTCACACATCTGTCAGCTGGTAGGACCCAGAGGATGGTCTGCTTGTGCTGAGCTCAAGAAAGGGACATTGAGAGAGTATTCATGTTGCTGGTTCACTAAATGTGAATTGCAGTTTCTAAAAATTCTGAAAAAACTAAAGGTTTGGACACATCTGGCCAGATCCTCAAACAAAAGGCAAAAGATGTATCCTTGAAATGAGGATAATTCACGGATGTCAAAGCTTGAATCTTTTAACACAACTTTATTTTCCAGGCCAGGTTACCACACTGTCAATACAAGGCAGCAGTATTTATTCTTTCATTTGTCTCTGTGTGTATTGTTTCCAAATCCACTGCTATAACCTGTTATCCCTCCACAATACCAAAGATTCTGGCTCCCACTTGCCACTGCTTTGACCAAGATTTCTCCCTGAACAGACTACACCTAAATAATGTGTGTGATTGATTAAGACTCTGCCAGTCACGTGGATAATTCACTATATTTCCTCCTAACACTGATGTAAATAACACCTTTGCAAAATGGTGAGGAACAAATTATAAGATAAATAAAAATTCCCTGTAAGATGAAAATAATCATTACAATTAATGTGTGAAAAGAGTAAAGTTGCATACCTTTTCTCCTGCCTTACAATTTTTTTTCTGAACTAAAATCACTGCCTTAGGTCTCTCTGTCAATCCATCATGCTGTGTAGCTCGGGGCAAATACTCATGTTCATGTATGAGTTGTCCAACTTCATTACTTTGTCAAAACTATGTTCTAATCATCCTAGTGCAGTGTAAAAAAGATTAGTGGTCTGCAATCATGGAAAAGCAGAATAAAATACAAAAATCATCTTGTTAAAAAAGCTCATTTATACCTGAAGTAGAGCATAAATAGAAACTGTTGCAGTTACATAATGCACTAGACAAATAGTGTGTATATCCCAGCTAATGCTGTCATCTGAACCCCATTTATATGTTTCAGAAGCATTCAGTTTTTGTTCACAAATTACTGACTTCTAATCATGTCACAGTTTCTTTTAAAAAAGCCTTCTATTCCTTGGTGATGACTCAAAAAGCCTGTACTGCCTCTCTGCTCTAGTCCCAGCATCTTGTGCTGGTTTCTGGGTTCTTTCATGATGTTATCCAGATCAAGGAATGCTTTGCAATTCCTTCATTTTGCAGATCCACTCCTTCCATTTCCATATGGCAGGTTCTAACTTTTGTAATGGCATGAATTTTATTTTGCATTGTTTTGTTTTTTTATTATAACTTCTGAGCATTAAAGATGTCTGTCACAAAATTTATCCAGAATTGGTTTGCAAGAAACGTTGGCCAGGTTTTGTATGCAGATGCAGCCTGTATCTTTAGATCCAAGTTAAATTCCTGGAAAATAAAGATTATGAGATTCTAGGGTGGGAAATAGCTTTTCTTTTTATACAAAAGATTTGACCTGCGCTGAGATGGTTTTGAGAAAGAGATGGTATTTTTTGGTCCAGGATTGAAGCTCTGAGGTTTTTCAGTATAGTAGGTAAAGGGACAATGAAATTTGTGTCATCTAGACTGAGCCCTTGGGTGATGAATTGTGGTTTGTGACTACACTGAGGGTTAGCCAAGAAAAAGACAAAGAACAATGCAGGGTGTAGAGACAAAGTTGTTTGGAATGTTTTCTGGAAGGGAAAGGTGTTCATTATTAGGGACCAAAGAGCCTTTTGTCTTCTGAGGCGGAGGGAAATTAGTAAGTACATGATTTAATGTGCTTGAATGTGGTGAGTTGTTTGAAAATGAACTCTTGAATATCTGAGTGATGCATTAGTTTGATTACCTGAAAGTTGTGTCAGTACAACCAGCTCTTCTGGCCAAATTTTAAACTGTGATTATTAGATGAGTACCTTTATTTGCTTTAATTATGGGTTGAAAAAGCAAAAGGGAAGTGGTTTTGCTGGTTTGGTTTTGTGCATTTGAAGTGTCCCACTGTACCAAAATATTCACTTTTAACTGCAAACTAAGCTCATTCTGTAGGGAGAACATCCCCCAGGTTAAGATTTGTTCAGATGATCTTTGATGTCACTTGGGCAGAATTTGGACTCCAGACCTTGCAAAGACTTCTTTCCTCCGTCGCAGTGTTTAAGTCTGATATTTCATTCCATAAATAGACACATTTCTTTTAAATATTCATGAAATATGGGAGTCCAAGTTGGTTTTGATAATCTAATTATGTTTCATTCGCCTACAGTTGCTCCAGCTGCTGTGGGAAGCTGTGTTTATTTATTGAGGAACAAAATGAAATTAATTACATTTCTGCTGGAGTGTAATTAAGGCATTTTGTCTCACTGTTCTCTATTACATGCAAAGACCTTCCTCTCTGTGAGGCAGTGAAGCTGTAGGGGATAACTGGTTTAATTTGTGGTCTAGAGAGTGCCTGGCCCCAAAGCACCTCAGCTGCAAGGCTGTCCAGAAACATCAGACTCTGACCAGAAAATTATTTTGGAGACCTCAGTTTGCAGTAGCTTCTATTTCACTAAAGAGAAAAATGTCAGCATCTCTAAACAGAAACAAAGCCACACCTGATGAAGTACCACTGAACCATTTTCAATGTTAAAAGCAGCCTAAAAAACTTAAAACAGAAGCCTGTGTTAAATACACAGCATAGGAAATCTTGAAATTGTTCATGTGTATAAGACCAGCACATGCTGCTCTGAATATGTTTTGCAGCAGATCCATCAAACATCCTCACTTTGAAGACCTCAGAAAGGTCTTTAGTGTACCTGTGAAAATGTGGTAGTTGATCACACAGTGGTCTCTAGTGGCAGTGGCAGTGGAAAAGTCACAGCTGAGCTTGGTTGCCTCCTTTGTTTCTTTCTGGTTTTTTTTCTCCTTGAAAAAAAAAAGGTAGTAAGAACCCAAAGAAAATCATAGTGATGTTGCAAGTTAAATTTTAATGTCAGCCTAACCATGGCAGCCAAGGTTAATGCATGACACAGGTCTGAGGAGGATGGAGTGAGCCTTGTAGGGAATCTTGCACTGTTGTCTGTGTCAGTCTGTGATCCCTCTGCCAGATGCATCAAGGATGAGATGGGACTGCTCAGAAGTCTTAGTTCTGAAAATTAAATCGGTCAGAAGTGCTATTCCCTTACTTGCAAGCTGTGAAATTTAACCAACCCATCTGATTGTAGAAGGAGAAAGGAGGAGGAGAATAGCCACCAAAAAGACCCCAAGAGTGTCTCAGTGTCCTCTAAAATCCATGAATGACCACTTGACAATGGCATGTGCTTTACAAGTTAATAGCAAGTGTTAAATGCTTTTTAATGACCTTTTTTTGTCTCCTCAGACTTAAGGCAAGGGGTTTTGCACAGCTAGGCACTTCCTGATTAGTTGCTGTAGAAAAACTTCATCTATTTTATAACGAAACTGGCATTTCAGATTGCATGAAAATAATTTTAAAAAGCTGTAATATTTCTTTTGCCCTAACTTTTAAAAATTGATGGATCTGTAGCAGATGTTCTTTTGCCCCTTCACTCAGTCCTTCCCTCTGCTTTTGCACGGATCTAAATTACAGGAGCTTTTTTCCCTTCCTTGCCTGACCAGCGCTTTTATCCTCTCAGCTTTTTCCCTGGCTCCTCAGCTTCACTGCATTGTTTCCCACCTGAGAAATAACTTGATTGCAACCTTGACTCTGCCATGTGGGGCAGAGTCTTTTCTTGTGTGCTCTGTTTGGCCCTCATCCCTGACACACCAGGTGAAGTTCCTTCACCCCATTTCATCCCCATGTTTCTGTATTTTCCCTTGTCCTTTCTGATTCAGTCTGCCATACTGTTGCCATGTCTCTCCTGTGGAACCTCCAAAGCCTAATTGATCATCATGGAAATCCCTTGATAAGCATTCAGGTTAAATATGTATTATTTTGGGGAGTCTGATTCCCTGACAACTGCATTTCCAACCAAAGCAAGGTGAAAATTTTTTGTTCTTGCCTATTTCTTGTTTTTGGTTGCCAGTACTTCATATTTTCACTAATTCCATTACTGAGTTTTGGTGGGTGATGTGCTCTTCAGGGCAGGGCACATCCTTTGACTGTATCTTAGTGCTTAACAGACAGCTTTGGAAAAGAGGAGGGTGTGAATACCTCCAAAGGAAAGGTAGTCAACTTTCCGAAAAGCCTACTGCCGTCATTTCCAAAGTGACTGCAGTCTTTGAGGGACACTCAGACCTCTGTCTGCCTGCGTCATTTAAGTAAATGTAACTTTCAGGCATCACTGGGAATTTTACATCAGTAAATTCAGATACATTTCTTTCCTCGGGTATTTCTTTCGTATTGAGTTAAATTAAGAGTTGCAGCTTTTCTTGTTCTACACAGCATGGGCATCATCACATTTCCAGGCTTCCTCTGAAAATGCAGGACAGTGAGATCCACAGGAGATCCATCTTTGTTGTCACAGAAACCAAATACTCTGCAGCAGAGAAAACTGCTACCATGCTGGGCCGCCCCCAGCACAGGCTGCTGGAGTCCTACCAGTTAAACCTGAGCCCAGCCTGAAGTGGGTGACTTTTCCTGTCTCCCTGTGTCCCACAGGCAGGCAAAGGGATTCTGCGGTCCGTCATCGCCAACAACGAAGCAGTGGCAGACATGATTCCCGTCGACGTCGCCATCAACCTGACCCTGGCAGCGGGGTGGTACACGGCTGTGCACAGGTGGGACGGCATCTCTCTGTGTGGCATTCCTCTGTGGCCACCCACGGAATATTTGCTCCTTCCACCAGCACTTTAAAGGGAATCCAGGAGCTGATTAAAAACCCCTGAAAGAGGCTGGTGGATTCGTTTTCTGGTTGGTGTTTTCTCCCCGTGGGTGGGCAAGGACTGAGAGCGTAGAAGCAGCAATAAAGGCAGGGTTTAGAGTTAGGAAACCTCTAAAGCTACAGGTGAGACCTGTTTCTTGCCTCTCAGAAGACAACTCTTCTGAAGGCCAAGAACTTTGCAGCAGTGGTTTTTTGGGCCTCCTTTTCATTGAGTTGCTTTTCAAGTGTCTTCTGGAGTTTTCTTGGTTAAAAAGCTCTGCGTGTTATCCTTGGGAGACACTGCACAATATAAATATGTTATAGGTTATATGATCTAAAAATTCTCCCTTCTTTGCTTTGTTGAGAAGGATATGTAGAAATGACATTAAGGATTTAAGATCTTTTCCTGTGGACCTCTGGCCTGGCCTTGATTAAAGGTAGGAACACAGAGAATAAACCACGTGAATTATTCTGGAGGTTTATGCAAATCTGAGGGATCAAGCCCAGACAAATAAAAGGCAGAAGTGTTTTAGTTTGAAAGACAGAGTAAGCCCTCTGAACTGAGGGTAGAGCTACATCTAGTAAGCTAAATACAGGGATTCTAAAAGGATCTTGAAGGGCAGCTCACCAGCTTTCCTCCCAAAGCATTTTTAAGAAAACCACCAAATTAAAACTGTGCTGTTTTCAAGTACACAGTAAGAAAAATGCTGGATTGGTGTCATCACTTGACACCCTTTGGCACAGCAGGCTTAGGTCAAGAAAACTGTTTGATTAATTCTTGACTTATGCTGAAGGGAGAAATAAAACCAGTGTGATCCATGTTTAGTTACACACCACAAAACCCAAACTTTGTTTGGTATTAAACTGGGAATTTTCTTGAAATTGATTAATTTTGTAATCCCTTCCCTAAGAAATGGAGTTTTTCTTCACATCTTAAAATAATACTTCTTTCTTTTTTCCAGACCAAAAAACTTGCTGGTGTACAACTGCACAACAGGTGGAATCAACCCTTTCTTCTGGGGAGAAATGGGTAAGGTCTCATTTAAATGGAGAACATCTACAGTGTTCTTACACTTTGAAGAAGTGGTTTCCACTATTCAGGTGGCATTTGGTGTCTGCCATTCAAACTGCATTTTGGGGGGCCCAGCTGCAGTGGGTCAGGGTCCTGTGAGGAAAAGGATACTTCCAAATGAAACCATTCTAGGATTCTGTGATATTATGGAAGTGAAGTGGTCTTTCTTGCCCATCAGAAAATTCTGAACAGAAATAACAGGCATGCACTTGAGGAGGCAAACATTGAGATGACAGGTGGGCTTCAAGAACAGCTTGTATTTTGATCATGAGCTTTGTCAGTGGGAAAAAAAAAAGCAAATTATTTTCATGGCTGACTTTGATTCAAGCAGATGTACTTCCAAGGCAGGGGTGAAAGAAAGGGAGACACATCCTGACACCCTTACAGAGAGAAACTCATGCTGAAGCCAAGCAGCAGAATTTGTCTCAGCTGTACACTGTGAAATACTGTGTACAGTAGGTACACTCATGGACAGATGTACAGGGCCTGGTTTAATTTCTGTTACCCTGGCATTCATATCTTTGTGCTTTAAATACAGGAGGCTGGCTACTCCCATCTCTCAGCCTTTTCTTTGCTTTTCCTCTGGCATTATTTACATGGCAAACTAAGTCAGCAGAGAATCAGACCATAATTACATTTACAGAATAAATGCCTTAACCATGATTTGATCAAGTGGCCTAGCAGAAAAGAGGTTTCAGCAATTGACTGAGTGCTGAGAACATCACACCAAGTTCCTGGCATTTATTTTTTTTAATGAGAGATAAAATGTTGTGGTTAGTCACAGATCTTCTGTGGCTTTTTCACAGGAGTGCAAAGCTCTTCACAGGCTGCCACTTCCACAACAGCCACCCTAGCACCACTATCTGAGGTTTGCCTTTTTTAACCCTCTTTCAGTGTAAATTTACTGATGAAAATGGTCATGTATTAATGCATTGTCATTGATTTTATTCTGTTCCTCTGCTTGTAACTGTGGATTTAGCCATGAAGTCATCTGGGTGCAGCAGCAGCAGCTTCCATGAGCAGCTCAGCTGTGTGATAGAACCAAAGGCAAAATTTTCTCCTTGGGTGATGCTGTGAAGCTGTTTCTACCACACGTTGTAGCCATGGTTTTCCTGAGAGCAGCATGCTGCAGAGGATTAGGATGGAATATTAAAGTGCAAAATTTTGCCTTTAATGAGGTTGCATGGCTGAAGAAATTACTTTGGGAAAGATTTACTGCATGAGGATGTAATGACTGCAGCCGTACAGCCTGAATCCTCAATTCGGTCTCCTACCAATTTCTTTTGGAGAAATCGACATAATTCTGTTCAAGGAGACAGGGTGTGTGACTGGTCATCAGGCTGGAGGGTCCTGAGTGTCTGGAAGCTACTGAGAAACCAGGGAGGGGAACGGGAATCACCTGCCATGGAACTGAGCATTTTAGTGCAAAGCAAACGTGGGGTTTGAGAGGAGGACCTGGGCTAGGCTCCCTGGTTATGCCAGGTGACACCAGGACCTGCTGTAGGAGTGACAGGTGGACACAACAGACCAGGGAGTTTTCAAGGGGAGAAAGATCAGAGAAATTGAGGTTGGATTGGGCTAAGGATACTGAAGGTCAAGAACAGAAGTGACTGAGATGGTGTCATGGTTTGACCGTGGCTAAGTGACAGGCACCCACGGCAGCCGATCACTCGTTCCCTCCCCTGCCACCGCTGGGCAGAGGAGGAGAGGAGAGAGGGAAAAAAAAATTAACACAGGGGTTCATGAGTTGAGATAAGGAACTGGGAGAAAATGCTCCAAGGACAAAGCAGGCTCAACTTAAGTTGCAAAGGGAAATTGATTACTACCAGAGTTAGAAGGAGGATATGAGAAGTGGAACTAAACCTTTAAAAAACATCCTTCTTTCGCCCCCAACCCCTCTTCCACCAACAGTGCGAGGGGGGCAGGGTGTGGGGGTTCAGGTCAGTCCATTTCCAGGATCTTCTTCCCTTGCTTAGGGAGAGGAATTATTCTTCTGCGTTGCCGGGGGGTCCCTCCCACAAGAGACAGTTCTCTGTGAACTTCTATGGCGTGGGGTTACTCGTCCATGAGATGCAGTCCTCCAAGGACAAACTGCTCCAGCATGGAAGCAGGGGGCCCCTCTCTCTCCAACCGAGTCTCCCACCTGGACTGCAGTTTCCTCTGACATCCACCTGCTCCAGCGTGGTCACCTCCTTCACAAACTGCGGGACTTTTATCTCAGTCTCTGTCTCTCACTGGGCTGCGACTGCTAGAGCTTCTTCTGGCATCTACAGCTACTGCGGCTTCTTCTGGCATCCATGGCTGCTGTGGCTTCTGGCATCTCCCCGCTCCAATGTTGGCACCTCACCCATGGACTGCAGGTGGCTCTGCATCCTTCATGGATCCCATGGACTGCAGGGGGGACACCCCACCTCACCATGGGCTCACCACGGCCTGCAGAGGAATCTCAGCTCCAGCGCCTGGAGCACCTCCTCTCCCTCCTTCTCCACTGACCTTGGTGCCTCCATGTTGTTTTCCCTCACATGTTCTCACATCCTCCTCCTTCTCTAACTAAAGGCAGCTGCGTGCACACTTTGTTTTGATTTTTCCTTAAATATGTCATCACAGAGGCGTAACCAACCTTTCTAATTGGCCCAAACATGGCCAGTGGCATGTCCATCATCTTCAGAGCCATCAGAGATTGGCTCTGCTGGAAATGGTGAAGAATTCCAGAAACATCTCACAGGAGCCATCTTTATGGCCCCCTCCCCACTACTAAAACCACAACCGATGGTGATGTTTTAAGTACAAAGGTGATGAGCTTGGAGGGAGGGAGGCAAGAGAAAGAGATTTAGAAGAGAGTCTATGCTTAAACATTCATTGCAGGGCAGTTCATTCTAAAGCTCTCCAGACACAGATAAAAACTCCTAGTGTTAAAAGGAACCTTAACTGATTCATTTCTTTTCTAAATAATGCTATGCCTTGGGGTTTTTTTTCCTTACTTTCTCGTTACTTTCCCTGTTGTTACAAAGATACGGTCAAACAACTAAATTTTAATCTGAAGAAGCACATTCTACTTTGCTGCAATGTGAATTTGGTTAGTCTGACTTTGTGAAGTACGTTTTGCAGTTGCTCCTCAAAACTTAACCTTAAAAGAGGCTATAAATGGTGTTCAGCATGGCAAAAATTAAGTTCAGTTTATTCTTGGTAGTCTACCTGGGTGAGACCTGTGTCTGATTCTCGCCCTGCAGAATCTGCCTTTGAGTTGTAGGATTTGTTGCTGCATTTTTGTGTTGAGGTCAGAGGGGAAAGACCACCCACCCACTAAGTCGTTTCAGTAGCTCCTAGAGGTGACACATTTCTGGTTTGGGGTTATTAGAGGAAGTACAGCAAAAGTCACTACTTGAAGTGCAGTAATGAGCTGACCACAGACACTGGAGAGTTCTGTCTGAATGTTACGATTGGAATCTGCTTATCTGAGGATGATCTGGATGTTTCTTGTGACTTGCAAATTCTCATCTGATTTTCTGTTTGTAACATAAGCTTAAAGACTAATATGAGCACAGATTGATGTCATTAACTCTCAAATCAATTTTTTAAAAAGTGAAAAAAACCCCACATATTCTTCTTTCTTGAGCTCACTGGTGCTCAGGAATAGGAGCACCATCTGTTTATCAGTCCCTAGGATGATAGTCTTTAATTCAACTACTGCAGTTCTGTTAAGCCTCTGCAATGTGCAAATGCCCCAGATATGCATATCTAGATGCTACTTTGTGGCATTGTGCCATTGCCAGAGCTCAGTATCAGGCCCAGCATATTTTGTGCCTTTACATGCAAGGGGAAGGGGAGATTCCCACCCTATCATGTGATTTCAAGTTAAGAATGCAAGACAGTTTGCTGCCTTAGAGTATCTAGAGGTCTTCTGAAAATAGGCAGACATTTGGTGGTGTGGGCCAGATGTGGTTTGAAAGGATATAATGAAATCTTTTTGGAGGTATCACCCTGTGTGTGTAAGCGACCTGTCCCTGACTCAGACTAACTCAGACATCAGTCCTTTGGAAAATCTGATTGGAAATTAGAAACGCCATTTTTATTTTATGCTAGCAGACCAAAGTTTGCTTTCAATGATCTGAAGAAATGTTAGCACTTACCAATTTCTTTTACATCTGCTGCTGGTGAAAGCAGAAGTGTAGCACCCTGAAGCTCCTACAAACTGCCTGCTTTTCATCCTTTATGTTTTAGTGCTTTGACAAAGAGTTTTTTATCTGCCACTGTTAAGTCTGGAGCAGGACTGGGTTTCAAATAGGCAATAGTGGAGTCGTCAGTTTTCATGGTAGAAGGGGTGACCTTGTCCAGGCTGTGGTGACACAGTTCAGAGAGCTGTGGGCTGGAGGTGTGGAGCACAATAACTTGGGCTGTGCCGCACGATGGCTGTGCCCAGCTGGAAGTGAGTGATTGCCAGTGAAATGCCTGTTCCCTTGCAGGGCAGTATGTCATGTCCACGTTCAAAAGGAACCCGCTGGAGCAGGCCTTCCGAACACCCAACGCTCACATGACCTCCAGCTACTTGATAAACCAGTACTGGATAACTGTCAGCCATAAGGCTCCTGCCATCCTCTATGACCTCTACATGCGGCTCACAGGGAGAAAGCCCAGGTAAGGAATGGTGGCCTCAGCCTCCTGCCCGCCTGCCTCTCCTGTGGAGAGCAGAGCTTAACCAGCAATGACAGCTGGAGTCCTTGAGCTTCTTCCCATCTCCTGGTCTTGCGGAAAATGAGAAAAATGCATGGCTGTGGCTAAGCACAGCCTAGGGCTCACACCCTTCCCACCACCTGGAGAACTGCACATCTTTTAAACTCTGTTTCACACACTTCAGAGCTTCCCAAGGCAGAGGAGGACTAGGAGTCTTCTGTCTTCTCTGTATCCAGATATCTACCCCTTTAGTTTTCCAGTGGAATGACCCCTATCTGGCATGAGCTTGCATAAGGACTTGAGACTGGCAAGGTTTAGAACATACCAGCTAATTTTTTTTTCCATAAATCAGATGCCTAATTAGCTGTTTCCAGCACTGGCCTGAAATCTAGGAAGCAGTAGTTTCTGAGTATGATTAAAGTCTAACTGTCTTTAGGAGGGCAGTTCACCATTACAGGTAGTATTTGAGCCTTGGCAGTGGCCTGGCTTAGAGGAACAGTAATACCATGTCCCATGTGGAAAGAATGCTCTTGTAAGTAATGTTACTCCAGACATTGTCCTCCTTTACTCTCTGCCACCACAGAGGAGGATTTATCGAGCAATATGAGAACAGGATTCTAGCAGTGTGTCAATGTCAGCTTCTCTTGTGCTCCTCTGCTAGCTAGGAAGCTGGCTTCAGCTGTTTGCACAGAAATCTCTGGCATTGCTCTGATTTCTCCCTGAAATTCTGCTATGGAGATAAATTGGTCCCCATAAAAAGACTTCAAGTTATCCAGGAGGAAAGAATTAGTCTAGAAATAGAGGTAAATTGAAAATGAGACTGGAATATCCAATCTTTGTTGAAATGGGCAGCAGTAAGATCTTGGCACTGCCATTAGAATTGACATTTCTTTTCATGAAGTTGATTGGCATAATTAACCAGTGGACACTGCCTGCAATGCTGTACTTAAATGTCAAGCAGACCTCAGCATGATCTTCTGAAATGTAAAATCTGCAGCCTCAGCAAAGATGGCTCACTAATGAAGTTGTGAGTTTTCAAAATCTCTTTTTTTAATATAATTGTCCTTTTCTTTTTAGACACTACTTCAGCTCATCCAGGTATTGTTTCAGTGTGGTAGAAAGCATAGTGGCAGCTCATTGTTTTTTCTTTTCCCAGCTACCTGAATATCAGACTTCTAAGGTCCAAGGGCAGTAAACCACATCAAATTAAAAAAAAGCCTTTTTAGGTGTAAGCTCATTTCACATAAATTGCCAGATGTCAAGCAGAACTGCCCTAAATGGTTTCCTGTGAGTGCTGCACATCCATCCATGACTTAGAGCATAATGTGGTTTATATCCTTAGTATTCTCCTGGGGCAATCCTGTCTCATCTGAGGATCTGCTCGTGTAAGGCTCTGTATAGGTGCAAATAAAGAAATCATTGCTGTAAACAGTTTTCTAGAAGACAAAATGCGTGTCTGAAGTGTGGCTAGAGTGACAGCTAATATTCAATTTATTCCTTTCAATTCCTCCACAGTGGAGGATGAGACTTCCTGTAAGAAATCCTTGCCATGTTTCTACTCAGTTGATGTTTTTCTGAAAACCTTTCCTTCATACAAATTATTAGTCATGTTTTGAATGTGGTCACAACACTTGAGCTCAGGCAGCTGACATGAAACACAGTCTTTGCACCTCTTCAGATCATAGAATCACAGACTGGTTTGGGTTGGAAGGGACCTTCAAGACCATCCAGTCCCACCCCTGCCATGGACAAGGGACACCTTCCACTATCCCAGGTTGCTCAAAGCCCTGTCCAGTCTGGCCTTAGAGACTTCCATGGATCCAGGGGCAGCCAGGCCCTCGCCATCCTCGCAGGGAAGAATTTCTTCCACATATTAAAGAGTTTATTCTCTTGTTACTGCTTTTTTTTTCTGGCAGTTTCCATTAGTCCTAAGCACTTTAAAGATTTTGGGGAGCCAGCTTGAGGGGCAGCTTCAGATCTTTCCAATCTAGCTGCATATTTCTTTTTTTCCCAAGTTCCCAAAATGTATTAAAATAGTCACAAAGCTTTGCCCCATGGTGCTTGCCCTACACAGGAAGATTAATCTGAAATAATTTTAAAGCAGTTCAGATAAAGTGGGTTCAGTAAGCGTGCACATAATTATTCAGAATGAAGGTTCCTTTAATCTGATGGTCTGCTTTGCTTCTAAATGAAAGCCACTTTAAGAAGGAGTCCCTGTCTAAGGTTGTAGTGCTCTTTCCAGCTGCCTTGGGTGAGCTGCTCAGTTCTGCTCTGAGCTGATGGATTCATTGTGTCTCTCTGTGCTGTGCTGAGTGCTTATCGCCATGGCAGTCACGTCTGCATGGAGAGAGGCCAGCCTGGCACCATTCTCCCCCAGACTGCTGCCTTTTGTTTGTCACAGCAACTGTGTTACCCTCTGGGCAGCTCAAAATTTCGCATGAAAACAGCTCTGTTTTAGTGCTTTCTCTTGCCCTTACTCAGTCTGAGAGGACACGGTGTTCTCTCAGAATTCACCAAGCCCTGTATATCACACTTTAAAACAACTGCCAGAGGCCTTTTGGGCTTATGACTACTGGGACAACTGTAAAATAGTCCTGCAGGGTATGACAGCATTACTGTCATCCACTTTTATATAAAAAACTTAATAAGAAAAGGCCAAGACACAGGAAAGGACCTGAACCTACATTTCCAAAGTCCTTAAGCAGTTATGCCCCTGAAGCAAGAAACAAAGACATGGAGCTGTTGGAGTGAGTCCAGAGGAGGGCCATAAAGATAGTCAGAGGGCTGGAGCATCTCTCCTATGATGGCAGGTTGAGAGAGCCAGGACTGTTGAGGCTGGAGAACGCACCAGGGAAAACTAATTACAGTTTTTCAGGACTTAAAGGAAACCAAGGGGAAAGAATGGGAGGGACTCTATCATGGAGTGTAATCATAGGATGAGGGATAATGGTTTCAAACTGAAAGGAAGTACGTTTAGATTAGACAGGAGGAAATTCTTCCCTTTGAGGGTGGTGAGGCCCTGGCACAGGTTGCCCCAAGAAGCTGAGGCTGCCCCATCCTGGCAGTGTTCCAGGCCAGGTTGGATGGGGCTTGGAGCAACCTGCTCTGGTGGAAGGTGTCCCTGCCCATGGCCAGGCATTGGAACAAGATGGTCTTTAAGGTCCCTTCCAACCCAAACCACTCTGTGATTTTTTGGTACTGTCCAAAGACTGAAGTTGAGCAGATTACTTCTGAGCTCAGTGTCCATTCTGCAGATATGGTCACCTCTGTACTGGAGCTCATTCAAAAAATCAGAGCCTTGCTTTGGTACACAACTCAGGCTTGGGAGTGGAAGTTCCCAGGTTCTCTCACAGAAGGATTCCTGCAGCAGAAAAACAAGTACCCACCTTGGGAAGAGAAGCACTGCACCTTTGTGGTGCAGACTTCATCCTAGCTCAGATGGGCTCTTCCCTCCACAGTGGTACATGAGGTAGATGCAGCTTCCAACCCTTGCTTAGTTCAGAGCAGTGAGTTGGACATCAGTGGCAAACATGTTTGCATCCGTGCTGGAGCCAACAATAAAAGCTAGGTAGCTTTAGGCTCAAGAGCTCAGCTGGAGCAGTCCAGACTTGCTGAGCAAGTTCTCAGCCTAGTGAGCAGCAGAGCAGTGCTCAGGAGGAATTGCAATGCTTCTTCACCTGGACTGGTGAAAATGCAAGCCAACAGCTTCTGTGTAAGGCCAGACTTCCTGCTCATCTCTGATGCTGCCCCTTTGTTTCAGAATGATGAAGATCATCAATCGGCTGCACAAGTCTATGACACTCCTGCAGTATTTCTCCACCCAGTCCTGGAACTGGTCCTCAGATAATATGAACATGTTAATGAGTCACCTTAACACAGAGGACAAAAAGGTAAATACGTCCTGAATGTGGGTTGCTAATCTCCAGTTCTGTTCATCTGCAACAATTATTTTTGATGTATTGTTGAGCTTTTAAATGATACCTAGACAATTGGAATTGACTTTAACCTGAAATTATTTATTTATTTCAGGAGCATTCCATTTATTACAGGAGAATGTTTTCAGGTCCCTTCCAAACCGACCTATTCTGTGATTCTGTGAAAACTTCTTCCTCTCTACAAAGCCTTTCCTTGCTCTAAGAGACAGACAGATGCCTGAGAGCTTGCTAGAAATTTTTCCAGTATGAGCACCTAAAATGAACTGGGGTAGTTGGCTCTGCAATGAGATTTTGTTTATGCCAAACAGCAAAGTAACCCGTTTCGTGGACTTCTGTTGATCTAGCTGCCAAAAGAGAATGCAGCACAGCAGAGAGTAGCACTGAGGCAGAGGCATCTGTGAACTCAATGTCCCGTTACTTTATTTACACGTAATTCTAGTGACACGTTAAAACTCTGTGGAAGTTTTCATTTGAATCCATTTGCCTGTGCAGAATTTTTGTTCCTTGATTCTGTCTGTGTGTGTACAAATATATGTATTTATGGAAAAGCTGCCACGTGAAAGATAAACACCTTCATTTCCTGCCAGCTAGCACTATATTTCTGCTTGCTTTGTCCAGATTCCTAACTGGGTGGGACATTAATCAGCAGCTGTGCAACACAGTCTAGTGGTGCTTGGGAACTCAGTAGCTTTGAGAATTTCAGAGAGAGGGCCTTGTCAGGCACAGAGATCAAGGAAGAACTGATGCTTCAAGTGAGCTGGTTTTGAACTCTGTGTTCAACTTTTGTCATTTGTCTTTAAATCCCAGTTATACAACTTCGATGTTCGCCAGCTGCACTGGTCAGAGTACATCGAGAGCTACTGCATAGGTGCTAAGAAGTACTTGCTAAATGAGGACATGGCTGGCATTCCAGCAGCAAAGCAGCATCTACGGAAGTAAGTCATGCCCAGGGACAAAGATAAGAACTCCTGGCTACCTTTGGGAAAAATAATTCTAGCTACAGTGCAAAATTGTTATTATTGATTAAAATAGAGATAAATAACTTACTCCTTATGGCAGCAGTTTGTCAGTATTTACAAACATAGAATAATGGAATAGTTTGCCATAGCAAGGAATCCTAAAGAAGTTCATCATTCATGGACCATTTTTAGGAGATTTATAAGAACCTCAGGAACAGACTACTAACTGCCTCAGACATTGTGCTGTGGTGCAGTGATAAAGTTTACCTTGAAATAAAAGGGCTCTTATAAAAATGAAATCAGTCTTGAGGTCTTTAGGTGTCTTTTTTCCCTTGGTCAAGCACTGGGAACATGGGAATTAGAGAACTGCAGAAACTTTCGCTTGACAGAAAGAAGACAGGATCATTAGCATCTGAAAAACTCAGTAGTACCATTGAAATTGCTGCTATAAACTAACCCCCTACCCCCAAAAAGTCCCAGTGTTGCAGTATTGCAACAGTGAAGACCATTTATGATCATTAAGTAATTTTACACCTCTAAAGACAAGGTTTCACCCAAATAAGAGAACCTTGCCCATCGACTCCCATGCAGGTTCTCTAGCCTGCCCCAAATCCTGCAAAGTGAGAAATAGCCAATATATGAAACCAAAGTGGAAACTGTTGAACACAGACTGTCTTAAAAGAAAAACCTCTCCATATGGCTTTGTTCTGGTTTGAAATAAGAGTGCAGAAATTGAGAGAATTCCAATGCAGCTATTCCACCTGTCCCATTAACTGTGCTCCAAGTTCAGCACAGTCCTTGGCAAGACCAAGGACTCCAGCACAGTGTCTCCACTAAAACAGGAATGTCAAAAAGCCCAAGGGCCACTTGTAAACAGCATTTCCTCCTGAATGACCTGTCGGAAATGCAGTGGGCTGGTGAGCTTCTTGTTGTTTGTGTGTTTCTTGATCAGCTGCCTCTTTCCCAGGCTGAGGAACATCCGATATGCGTTCAACACTACCCTCCTCGTGATCATCTGGCGCATCTTCATCGCGAGGTCGCAGATGGCTCGAAACATCTGGTACTTTGTGGTGAGCCTCTGCTACAAGTTCCTGTCCTACTTCAGGGCATCCAGCACCCTCAGGCACTGAAGCCATCCATCAGCAACCAGCCTCTTCCAGAAGGACCTCCATCTCCTCTAATCAGCAACTGTGGGCATCGGGATCTGAAAGTAGCAGAAAAATCCACTCCCTCCAATAGCAGCTGGCATTTATTGTGCACTGTTACATGCTCACATTTTTAATTTTAACTAATACATGGTGGTCTTTCTTCCATAGGACCAGGCCAATTTTTAAAGCCATAACTGAAGCTTTAGGAACAGGTCAAGCTGGGACCCCTCATCTAGAGTCTGATGTGCAAGAGTAAGGATTAACCAAAGTCATTGTCTTCCCATGTACTACTCCCTAGGTTGTCTTAATTCCATCTTCTTCCTCAAAAGAGGCAAATTTAAAGCATGACCGTGGAAGAAAAGGATGCCACCAGTGAAGACCCAGCCAAGGAAATTAACCTGTAAGAGGTGTTCCTAAAGCAACTGTTCCTTCATTGTCATTCAGTGAAATGGTACCTTCTTGAAAAAACAAGATTGCACCTTTTTAGTTTCTCAGCACTTAGGAGGAGGGAAGATCAGTCACACAAGGCCAGTGAACACATGGAACAGTTTTCAGATCTTGTCTTGTATTGCTGCTGAGGATTGATGCTTTCAAGCCATACCTGAAGACACACATAGAATTCATGCACCTGTGTTAACTCTGCTCACTCACAAGCTGCTTTCTTACAGAGAGGTCTTTTTTTTCTCCCTGTAGTTAAGGTTTCAGTCTATTAAAAAATTCCTGGTCTTGCATTTATCACATTTGCTTGGAGCATTGAAAAATGCTGTATTAACACTGAGAATGAAGAGAAAACTTCATAAAAATTGGAAGAATAATACAGAAACTTTTCATTGTTTTTGAGGCATAAGTCATTTTTTCCCCTTGGATTTGCCTGCAGGAAATCTCTCTCCCTGTAGCTCAAAACCAGCCTGATACTGGGCTTTCGTTACAGCTAAATCACTTTGCAGTTGATCATTTTCACTAGCAAAAGAAGTGTAAAGACACATATGGAGGGAACATCATTGGGGCTGTTCTGCTGCTACTCCTGTCAGGAGGCATTAAAAAGTCTGAAACTTTTTTTTGTTGAGAATAGTTTAAAGGTTGAATTTGAGGATCTTAAAGGTCTTTCCTGACCTAAACAGCTCTGTGATTCTTCGACTTCTCTGTAAGAACAGTCATGCACGCTGAAGGTAACACATTGTCATGCAAGTTAGAATTTTCAGAGTTTTCAGAATTTAATTTTTCAGAGTTTTAGACTTAAATAGCAATTTGGAAAGGAAGCCAAGGGCCAGTTGGGGGCAGAGAGAGACAGCCTTCTTCAAAGTAGCTGGCACAACAACAGCAACAAATTTACTGTGTTGTGAGATTTTCAGAGTCAAATCTAACACCAAAATATTTTTTATTTGCATAACACTGAATAAGTACTTTTAAGATGATCAGTCTTCAAAGCAGCTAGATATTGAAACAATGCAGCACTCAGTTTCTCTAGTCTTGTGTCATGCCAGCTGTCTGAAAAAGTAATGCTACATCACAACAAAATGACACAATTGCTCTTTTGTGAGGAGAGAGCAGAGTATTTACAAACCTGGCGTTCCTCAGAAATTATACTTGGTTTTGGCAGTGAAGGCAAGAGCAAGTTATGACAGTATATTTATATCTGAGGCCTTCAAGCTGGTTCAGAAATCTTTCTAAAGCTGCAATGAATTAATCTTCCCCCGCATGCCCCAGAAGTCTAGTTCCAAGCACTTCCCAAAGGATGCCTGCAGCAGAACCTGACAAGAAATATGGTGTCCAGGATGGCAGGGCTCTGGCATTGCCTGCCACAGACCTCTGTGTTTGTCACACACTACTTTTCATCTGTGGTTAAATAGATCAAGCACCCATTTTACAAAGATGCAAATTTCTGAAGCTCTTGCTTTGGAAATGTGCTTCCTGTGGTGAAACTGGTTGCTAGGTGCGTGTTTTCCAGCTTCAGGGCGTGCTGTGCAAGGTGTCACCGCCTGGGAAACCTGGAGCTGTGCGTTCAGGGGCTGGGGACCAACATTCCCTGTCCAGTGCTGCCACAGCAGTATTTGGTGACGGTTGTGGCATTGTACTTTACTACCTTGGTGAGGCTGAGGCAGGTTGCTGCAGGGATTCCTCCAGGAAGAGTGTATTCCCTCAATTACATAACCAGGTCATCAGGCATCTTGCAGTCCTCTCATGGGACAGGCTAAAAAACAAAGCTGTAGATCACTTTGAAACAAACTTCCGCTCAAACATTAGGAAATAATTTCAACTCGTATCCTGGAAGTGTTTTTAAGTGCCTGCCTTATGGACAAAGAGAAGCAGCAGTAAAGGGGATCATAAGTCTGAGGCTGTGCATGTGACAGACAAAAGCTTGGGTCTCAGAAAAGCCAAAGGTGCAGCACTGCTACACCTACACCAGTCGGCTCTCCTGAGAGTAGTGTCCCACCTTACATTCCCCTTCCCTGCTCATGCCAGGCATTCCTCACAATATGCCTATAGGCATTCACAGCTCTGTGTGTGCACAGGCTGTATTGTCCCAACAAGTCTGAGGTGTATTTTTTTGCTCCCCTGAGCGTATCCAGACCTGGTTTTCTGAACACACAAAAAGATGCTTCATGCAGAACAATGGTGGTGTGACATTTTAAGGCTCTTGAGCATTTTGCTGAAGGAAACAGCCGCAGAAAAGGTATGGCTCAGCCCCGAAAAAACAGCAGGAGCTGCTTGGGTTGGAAAAACAGAGCTGTTGCAGATGGTGTCTGCTCTTGTGGAGACCTTTCACAGCCCACACAGCATTGCCAGCAGCTGGCTCGTGAGTGCTAGCCTTGCCTGGGGCAGATCAAGCTGTTAGCTTGTCTTAATACACATATAACATGCAGGGAAACTTGGATCTTTAACCTATTTTCTTGTGGCTTGTGATGTTTCCAGGTGATTGTCTGAAGGACAGATGTATTTCAGGAAGCCTCAGTGCAGGGGCTGATGAGTGGCAGTGGCCCTTGAGTGCCAGTTGTGACTGTCAGCACGGGGAGCTGGGCATAAGAACTCGTACTCACCTCAAGCAGAGGCTGACGTTTGATGGTTTCCTTTGTGCTCCTCAGTGGATTTGTTTGTGCTCTGAAGAAACCCAAGCCTTGGGGAAAATATCTGAAAGAAAACACTGAATATCATTTCACTGTCAGCAATGGGTAGAAGCTTGCAATTAACAAGTATCTTTTTTTAATTAAACAGCGGTAACAAAACAAACAAACAAACCACAACAAATGCCTACAACTAATCCGTGTTTTAACTGCCTTTTGAATGACAACCAAAGCTGTTTATCTCCAGCGTGTCTGTTACCAAAAAAAATTAAATAAATAATAAATTCTTACCCCTCCACCCTCCTCTGTTCCTTGTTAAAAAACAATTCTTCCACGGTAGGGGGGAGGGGTAACAGACACACTGATAGAGCACAGGTTGTTGGCCCATTACCCACCTCCTGGAAAAACGTGTTCTTTTACATTTTCTAAGGAAACATAAGCCTGTGTGTACAGCTGCATCTTCCAGCACCAGATGACCGACATGGTAGAAGCATGGGGCTCATCCTGAAATGCCAGGCTGTGCTTGTTTGGCGTGCCCTGTTCCACTTCAGTTCACGACGAAGCGATTAAAACATTAAACCCCTCATTTCCAGTGTAAAGGGAACCTAACCTGTAGTTGTTAATCGAGTCATTATCATGAATAAGCAACTGGGAAAAGAGGGAGGGGGGCATCCTTTTGTTTGTAAATAAGCTACAGCTTCATGGTTGAAAGCATACTGTTGCTCTTCCAGCGTTGACGTTCTACTGCTGAAAGCAAGGATGAACTTTCAGTACAATTTTAGTACAATTGGACCCCTTACTCTAGCACAGAGCAAATAACATTCCCCAGAAGGTAAGTGGTGAACACCCCATTACATGGTGCTAAATACTGGTACGAAGATGGTGCAGATTTACTTAAGAGAATTAAAATCCAAACAATAAAGTGTATTTGGGGAATAATTAAAGATGTACTGTCCCACTTTTCTCTATTGCTTAAAAGTCAACTATGAATTGGTTTTTTTTCAGATGAACGTGAAGCCACTTACAGAAGGTTTCTTGTCCTTACATGATCTTGGCAGACCCCAGTTTATAGTAAACTATGTGCTCTCCCACTGTCCAGAGTTTCTACGGTTCTATCTGCTATTTCTGTCCTCTTGTTAGCTACGAGACAACTTCCTGTTATAAATCTTAATTACAGAGTTTCTAATGTTAAGGCGTTATCTTTTGAGCTCTCAAATCAGATAAAATGATCAAACCACAAATGACGTGAACCTCAGCCATAAAATTGTTAATATGATGTTTATGTTACTTGAAACGTTTAATAAAACAAAATATTTTAAAGCTATGGTCACTTTGCATTGCTTAGTTTGCCAGAGGAGGTGGTTTCGTGCTGGCTATTGCAGTTGAGCAGAGGCTATCCCTCCAGCACATCTGCTCACATCTGCAGCACAGCTCTCGGTGAAACGGCAGCCCCACCTAGAGGCGGGAAACCCAAATTTTACAGGCTGTGACAGTGAGGCTTTTAACCCAGACGCAGAAGACTGGAAAGGTCCCGCTGTGAGGAGTGTCCTGTGGAAACTCACAGGGACAGGTCTGCAGCAAAGGAATATTGGGAATAACCCAGCCAACTTCCCTGAACAACATTTGTAAATGAGTATATTACCCCAAATTCTTCATTTCTAAGTTAGAGACCTCCCTCACCTCATTATGTTAGTTTTATGTAAAGCAAGAGTAGATAATGTCTAGTAGTTATCTCTCTCTCCCTTGCAATATAGCAGTCTTTTTTGAGAGGAAGAGACACTGCATTATCATCACCCTTAAAGAAAATTATTTCCAATCCTGAAACCCAGGGCATACATCAAAGATATAACTTTCATTTTGCTAGCAAATCTTAATTATTAAAATATAATTTTTCATTTTTTCATATGTAAATGTGATCTTTATGGAGGAAAAAAAAAAATCAGTTTTCCTCTAAGATGCATCAATGAATTAAAGCCATCAGCAAGAAAGTTTGACTTCTTTCCAAAGAATAGACTTAAAGGTCAACCTGCAGACTTCAATATTTAAACCTTTTCTTCTGACATTTTAATTGCACAGTATTATCATGGCAAATAATCAATTAAATAAACGAGGGAAATTGCAATAATTTAATTTTTTAAGGAAAGCAAAAATGGGGTGGGGGGAGGAAAATTTTGTAATGTAGGACAAGTCCTTAGCTAATACACCATAGGTCACATGACAGAATAAGCACTGGGCCTCAAGAGAAGGCATCCCAGCCAATTTACTATTTTCCCCATCTCCCTCAGCTAAGGACAACGGGTGTTCATTAAGAACTGACCCCACAGGTCCCACTTTATAACTATCAGGATTATTTGGCTGTGAAATGTGCTGTGGAACACTGATACATTGGATTTCTGGATTCACGCCCTACCTGTGGAATGGATACCACAGCAAAGGAAGCTGAATTAACCCGGAGCCCACCCAGAGCCAGGAGAGAGGCACACACTCATCTACTTCTCTCATCTACAAGTGCCCTGATGATACAAATTCCTGCAGCTCCCTGCACTGCAGTCTCAGAGGGAAGCAGCACATAACACCCAGCCCCAGATGTAAAAGCCACAGCAAAATTACACAGCAAAGAAATGCATCTTCTATAAAAGAAGATTGGGCAAGAGGGGATTGAGGCAATAGTTCTGAATCTGCCTGTGTGATCCATCTTTTCCCAGTTTTCCCTAAACAAGGTATGCAGAGGGCTTTCAAACAGGAATTCCCACCTCACCTTGTGCCCTGACCTCTGTATTTCTGATTCAGTTCTCACTGCATGCTCCTCCTCTTCAACTGGGGCTCATAACCCCTCCAGAGAATACAGACCCTTGAGAGCTACTGGCTTAACCTGGGAAAAGCTCCTGCAAAAAATGATCCATAATTCATTGGATTAAACGTATGTAAACTGGCCAGAGAAATCAGGGCTGGTGAAAATGCCAGCAAGGGTGTTTTTGTAAAAAGAGGGTGTAAGTGTATTTGGGTCAGTAAACAGACAAGATTTGAGGCAAAGACTGATGTTTTGCTACCGGTAACACAGGTTCTTTTCCACTGTCATTTGTCACTGAGTATTTGCTCTGCAAGGCGCTGAAGAGCCCCCAAAATTCAGGCAAGTACCCCAGTGCTTCTGGTTCAATCCAGAAAGTAATAGAAAGTTTATAGTATGGCACAAACTTGCAGAGAAAGGCAGGTGAATTTAAATGTATCTTTCTCTCTGCCTCGGGCTTTTAAAAATGGAGGCATCTTGGAACTTGAGGAATGAATCAAAAATTTACAACTATAGACAGTAAAAACACAATTGTAATTGTAGAGTAATAAATAAAGCTGGCTGCTTGAAAGTGTGAACAGCATTAATTTATTCAACAATGACTGTGTTTATGCAACACTGAGTTTAAGGGGAAATTGTGTCCTCTCTTCACAATTTATGACGTGATTATTGACCATTTTAGCACATTTTGTTACTCCCCTCCCAGCTGAGGCTGATGTGACAATTGGTCTGGGAAAAGAGAGATGTCAACTGCCTATGGAGGTCTCTGGGAAGTTTGCTACCACTTAACACCTCTGGGGAAGCTTTATTGATAATACTGATAAATAAAGGGCTGCCACGTAGGATATGTCAAAAAAACCCCTAAGGTTTAGTCAGCAAGGACAAATGGAGCAGTGAACAGACTAATGAGGTAAATTGTTGCAGTGTGCTATGGCCAGATTTTGGTTTTCCTCATGNATCCCGGTGCCCGAATAAACCATCTGGGAAAGCCCCTCCGTTTGTCTCTCCTTCCTCGGCGTGCCTGTAACATCAGTGGACTAGGTGAACCCCTGCTGGACCTTCGCCAGCCCTCCCGTGCCTCCAAAGCAGCCAGCCAGCCCCTGGAACCGTGAGCGGATGCCTGCTGCCTCCGCTGGAGGCATTGTGGCAATTGGCGCCACAATATAGGGCTTCTGGACCCCTCACCATTGCCATGGCAGCAGGGACTGAAGACGCGATCTGTTGGCTGCGACCGCGCCGCCGGAAGTTGCCACTGCCGAGAAACAGCTGAGTTCCCGCGGCCGAGCCGCGGCTGTGCTGCCGGCCCCGGTGGCCCCGGCCGGCCCCATACCCTGCCTGGCCAGAACCGCCACGCCGCCCATGGCGAGTCCAGGGTGCCGCGTGGCCATCCCGGGCCCCGCCATGGCCGTGCCACCCCAGCCCCGGCCCCACTACAGCTGCGCTGCCCTCTGACGCAGGTGCCATGTGGAGCAGCCCCAGCATTGCTGAGCAGGTGCCTCCGGGCCCGGCCCTGCTGTGTGCGGGGCTGCTGCTGCCTGCTGAGCCCCGGAGCCTCCGCATGTCAGCGCCGTCTGGCCCCCTGGACCACCGGCGCTGCAGCGCGTGGGGCAGCCCAGCCCGTGGGGCGCCCCCCCACCCCGCTGGGAGCTGCAGCGCTGCCACAAGCCGGCCCCGCTCCACCGCGGCTGCGATCAGCAAATCTGTGGCGGCATCCCGGCCCCCGCCAGGCAGGCTGCCATGCACGGAGCTGCCCAGCCCGGGGGGCCCCCTCCACCAGCTCTGCTGGGAGCCGCGGTGCCGCCGTGGGGGGCGGCCCCAGCTTCTGCTGCCAGTGCTTCCACGCAGATGACACCACGCAGCTCCTGCCGCTGCCCGGGAACGCCTGCAGTCTCCCAAAAGCTGCTTCAGACAGAGGAAGGACCTCGCTGGAATTTTTTATTTTTCTGGGCTATTCCCGTGACTGGTGAGAGTCAGCTAGGTATGAGTTCAACCCCTGGAGAGCTCAGCATGTGGTGTGAGCTGCTCCTGGACCCCTGCATTGGAGGGTGGGTCCAAAGAGGGGAAAGATGCCCAGGGTTTTTGTTTTGTTTTGCCTTTTTTCACTCCAGCGGGGAAAGAGACAGAGCTGTGGGAATTAACCCTTCTCAAGCTCAGCATGAGGTCCCCATCCCCAGTTCTACCTCTCTTCTTGCCCCCCCCCCTCCCACCCCCCATCCCTCACCCCGCTGATAGGATCAGCTCACGGGGTACAAACAGCCTACTGGCGCGGAGTTGCTACCAGCTCTCCAGTCCCCTGAGACTGTTTCTTGTCCCTCTCAGCTCGGAACTGATCAGCGCTTCCCTGGCACAATCCTGGTGCCTGAATAAACCATCTGGGAAAGGCCCTCTGTTTGTCTCTCCTTCCTCAGCATGCTTGTAACATCGGTGGACTAGGTGAAACCTTGCTGGACCTTCGCCAGCCCTACCACAGCTCCAAAGCAGCCGGCCAGCCCCTAGAACTGCGAGCGGATACCCGGTGCCCCCGCCGGAGGCATTGCTGCAGTAAATTAGCTGGAAAAGGCAGGTTAGGCTCAAGACAGGGATTTGCCACTCTGCAGTCACAAACGCTGGGCCCACGCATGGTAGGCACAGCAATCCCTGCCTGTAAGGTTCTCTCTGAGGGACAGCTGTGCTCCCTGTTTTCTGCATGGAGATGTGCCAGGGGAGTCCAGAGCCGGAGCAGAGCAGAGGGCTGGGCACACCTGGCACAGGGAGGGGATAACTGAATGGGGAAGAAAATCCTTGTGGTTTTTTTGGGGGTCATTCCTGAGGTCAGATCCTCGTGAAGATGGGAGAAATCCTCAAAAGCCGTGTAGGATCTTATCTAAGACCTGGTAGAATGAAATATTAGAGGGTTATTTTCTTAGTAATCAACACAATTTTGCTTTCAGAAGCTTTTACCCATAACAAAGTGAATTCTTAAAGTTTTATAAGTTAAGATGTATTTAGGAAAAAGGTGTAATTGAGACATAACAAGATGAAACTAAGAGAGTTGTGGTATTTTCCTGCTTCATGACCAAGCAGCTCCTCCTTTCTCAAGATGATGAAAAGATTAAATGCATAACAATGAAAGGAAGGAAAAAGCTGGGAGAGGGGATGTGAGGTTAGGCATGTGATAGATGACCGTCCCAGTGGTGGGATAATAAAAGCAACAGTTACATTATTTTATTAGTTCTTTAATTTTTGGCATTTAGGTGAGATTAATATTTCCAGGGGGAAAAAACCCTAATTTTTTTTCTTAGGCTTCATTTGCATAATTACTGACTCAAAATATAGAACGTGAAAACATACAAAAGAATTAGTTATAATTTAATATGCATTAAATTCATACTTGCTTCTATTAGGATTTCTTCTAAACAAGATACTCTTTAGCCTTAGCATAAAATCAGTCAATGAGCAATATAAAATAGTAAATATGTGTTGGTGTGCAAAGCAAGAGTTAGCTGCTGGTAAGTTGTTCTTTACAGCTTGCTCTGTTACAGCATTTGGCATTTTATTTGGAAGTGCTATGCCCTGTGGTAAATGCGGATTTGAAACATTGAAAAGTTTTGCTTATTTCCTTGGAGATCTTTTCCAGCATCAGTGATCCTGTGATAACTGTGAAATACAAGGATTTTGCCTTCTCAGAAGTGAGAGAAACTACTGAGAGAAAAGATCCCAGACAATAACTACTGCCCCAGGGCACAAAAAGCAAGTCAAAATCCTGTTCCTCACTTCTGCTGAAGAGATGGTGAGAACTGGATACCCCCCAAGAAAGAAAGGACAGTATTTCCAGAAATTAGCTATCTGCAGGCTCGGAGAACCAGCAGTAAGATCCCAGTGGAGGTAAATCCTTGGAGAACAGCTGATAAGAAGATGTGCACTTAGATGTCCTAAACTGCTAAAGAATGCACTGTCTCAAACTAGAAAAAGGGTAAAAAAAGGTTAAGAGAATAAATCTGACAAGCCACAGATTTTCCTATTGGTCTGAAATCATGAACAGGAACTGCACAGGAGGTGACAAGTAGGTCGGATTACATAAAATAATGTATTTTTTAAAAAAAAAGAAGAAAATAAAAGAAAGCACAGCCAAGCAATAAAGTGACTGGAACATAGAACAGTCCAAACCTGTTCTATAATATTATTGATTGGAAGACAATCAACAGAAGAAAACCCACCAAAATCTGTGTCTTTGCTGGAAAAATCAGAAGAAATTACATAAGAAACGCAATATCAGCATCAAAAGGGTAAGAAGTCAGAGCAGAAAGAGGTTACAGAGGACTTAATTTAGATTTTTTAATGTCAGCTGTAGGTTGGAGCAAGCGGAGGTAGGCTGGTAGATATCCTGGAGAACTCAGGAAAGATGGACAAGGTTGGAGAAGACAGAGGAAATAGGAAAGGACAAGAACCTGGGAGCTATTTTTAATGAGCCTGACTTCAATATAAGCACAAGATTCAGCAGTCATATAGCAGTTAAAAAGGAAAATAATAGTGAGGAGTTCCAAAGCCAAATTATGTCACATCAAATTTTCTCTTACAATAGAGTGAGAGGCATTGTGAAAAGCAGAGGAGTTGAAGGTGGCATACAGTCTGTGTTTTAAAAGGTTCTTCTCTTCCATGATGATTCTCACGAATAGGCTGAGGCAAAAATACTACAAAATTAATGCAAAACCTGACAGAAAATCACAATACTCATTTGCAATTCAGTGCTAACCTGGCAAATTATATTATGTGTAACCCCAGAGGAGAGGATTCAACAGATGCATTAAGGATTTGAATGCTGGGATACAGGGTAGGCTCTTTAAAACTTTGACCTCACAGTGGGAAGGCTGTAAGAAGTGCAAGAAACAGGGCTAGTCAGAACTCACAATATTCCTGTTAAATTGACACCCAAGGCTCCTACTTAAGTTAGTGAAAATGATGTCTTTCAAATTAAAAATACTTCCACGGATATCTAATATGGACTTGTCTCATTTGAGATATAGTCTTGAACGAATTTTATATAAATGAACATTATTACTTTCCCAAATCAAGAATTTAAAATGATAAAATGCCATAGCAATGTTTTCTACCCCAGTGATGTATTATGACAGGCTCTTTTATTATACACTATTTTTGCATGAAGGGCCACTGCTTTCTTTAGTGAACTTTGATGGACGAGGGAGAAAACTCCTCAAAATCTTTTTTTGCACCTCTATTACCTGGTGGTACAAGCTACCATGCCACACAGTTCAAGTTCTGTTAGGCCAAGAAAATAATTAATTTCTTTATTCATTTTCTATGACACTCATCACTTCAATATCTGTAGGCTAGATTCATTTAGATACTGGGAATATTAATCCTTTTACCAACTTCCAATATGTTGAAGTTAGCTCATCTAGGCTTCCCTTTTTCCCTGCAGGAAAGAACAGACCTTGCTAGAATGTGATTTATTAGGATGCTGCATAAAGGTCTATTGACAACCAACAGCATCTAATGCAACAAAGGTTTATGCTCCTCTTTGGGGTGGCTAGATCAGTCAGGATTTTCTGTACTCAGGGCATTTCCAGCAACAGCCCCTGATTTATTACATCCCTTTCCAGGTGCGGGCAATGACCCTCTGGGATAGGCATCCAGCAGCAGGAGTCGCTGTGTCAGCACTAGTTTAGTAGATCACTGCAGTAGCTCCTCTCCACTTGTAGAATTACAGTTTGGACAATGTCTTCTCTGAGTTTATTTTGCAGAGGTTCCCAAGATACTTTGATAATGGATATACCACAGCTATCAGGTGAGGAGTTCCCATTGTTTCCAGACTCACAAAACCAGTCAGGCGGAACAAGAGTCCAGGAGGTTTCTGGTCCAAACTCCTGCTCAAGGCAGGGTCAATATGGAATTCAGACAAGATTGTTCAGAGCTTTGTTAAGTGAGATCTTAAAAACTTCAGAAGATGGAGACTTCATTATCTCTCTGGCCATCCTATTCCTGTGCTTTTTTATCATACTGGGTACATATTATTTTCATTGCATAAGGTAGGAATGTCCCCTGTATCAATTTATGATCAGTGTCCCTTGCTTCATCTTCTCAATACACTGTCAGTAGCGTAAGGCTGCTATTAGGTCTCTCCTGTACCTTCCCCAAAGGTATCCCTTCCCCCAGTTCAACAATTCCAGGTCCCTGCACCTCTCAAGGAAACCTCCCTTTTACTCCAAAAGGTAGTATTAATATACTTGTAGGGGGAGCACAAAATCACAGAATGGGTCAAGCTGGAAGGGACCACAGTGGGTCAGCTGCTCCCACCTCCCTGCTCCAGCAGGACCATCCCAGAGCACAGGGCAAAGGATTGTGTCCCAGCTGGTTCTGGAATATCCTCAGTGAGGAGACTCCACACCCTCTCTGGACAATCTGTTCAGGGCTTGGTCACGGCCCAGGGAAGAAGTTCTGCCTCCTGTTCAGGTGGAACTTCCTGGGATCAGTTCCTGCCCGTTCCTCTGGTGCCATTGCTGGGCCCCCAGAGCAGAGCCTGGGCCCTCTATAGCTCCAGGCTGTCCTGGTCAAGTGGGTTGTGGCAACCGTGGTGCCAGTGCCACACCACAGGAGGAATGGGAGGCTGGAGCTGGCCTTGGCAGCTTCCGCGAGCTCTGTGGGAGCCTGTACTAANCTGTTCAGCCTCGAGAGGAGCCCCAGCTGAGAGGGGCCCTCAGCCCTGGGTGTCCCTGTCTGCAGGGAGGGCTCCGAGCAGGGCCCAGGCTCTGCTCCGGGGGCCCAGCAATGGCACCAGAGGAACAGGCAGGAACTGATCCCAGGAAGTTCCACCTGGACAGGAGGCAGAACTTCCCTGTGCAATCTGTGGAACAGATTGCCCAGAGAGGTTGTGCAGTCTCCCTTACTGGGGATGTTCCAGAACCATCCGGACCCAATCCTGTGCCATGTGCTCTGGGATGGCCCTGCTGGAGCAGGGGGGTAGGCCCAGAAGAGCCCTGCCAGGTCAGCCCTGTCCGTGCCCAGTGGGGACAGGGGGCCCCAAGGACGCTCCATGCGGGGAATGGAACCACGCGGGGCAGCCAAGGAAGAGCTTCTGCCGGATTTCCAGGAGGTGTCAATGCCGAAGGGCGAACGCGAGGAGCCCCAAGTGCGCCCGCGGGCCCGGGATTAAAGCGGGGCAGGAAGCACAAAGGAAGGTGTGGACGGTGGGGGGGGGAGGCGGGCCCGCAGCCCGAGGGCTAGTCGGTGCTTCCCAGGGAGACTGAGCTCAGGAAAAGGCCCTGCTTTCCACACTGGTGTCTGCATGAAGCTCACGAGTCACCCAGCCTCAGGTCTCTGTGGAGGGCTGCCCTCTCTGTCCCAGAGGCTCGGTGGCACAGGCAGGTTTGCCCCTCTTAAGCCAGGCACAGCCAAAGTGTGCTCCACCTGCGCCCGCCCCTCCCCGCCTGCTCCCGTCTGCTGAAAAAGGTTCCACGTTCCGGGTCCTCCCCAGGTCTAAATGGAGCCAGCCATGGAGTCCGTATTTTCCATTTTCCAGAGCCCTGGGAGGAGTGATACCGCAGGATATCCAGGTGAGATGTGAATTCTTGCTGGCCAAATCCCGCAGGGAAGCGCGGGGCTCCAGCTCGCGGTGCTGGCATTCCTTCCCCTCGGCCAGCGGCTCTGCCCCGGGATGCCAGGATGGGGCCGGACGCCATGTCAGGCAGAGGCGAAGCTGCAGCGTGGTCTGGGTTTCTTTCTAGTGCGGTCTTCCAGCACCGCTTTTAAAATACAGTATAGTTCATTAGGAGCGACGGGCAGCCAGCACACTTCCCTTTTCCGGGGCTTCTTACGGGTGACAGGAGTCTGAGGAAGTTGCAGAGCTGCATCCAAAGCGTATGAGTGCCCACTCTGGGTGCGGGTGGGAATGGAGGGTTCTTTGGTTCCCGTGTCACTGTCAGAGACCTGCAAGGCTCTCGGGGAACCATCAGCCTCGTGGCGGTAGCGTGAGGAATGAGTGCTCCTGCCAGAGAGAGCCTTCTTCATCCCTCTGGGAGAAAGCTCCCTCGTGGGTGTAATTCCTTGATAAGAGAGGACTCCCTCTCTCAGCAAGTTTGCTTGTTTTATTACTGCTATTTAGATGCTGGTAGCCATATCCATGTAAACAGAGACCATTTTGACTCTTCAGGGACATGTCACTTAAGAATATTGTTCTTTGGTGTCATAGAGGTAGGACTGAAATTGCCCTGCAGTTTTATCTTGAATGTAGAAAGCCTGGTTTGGCTTGGTTTTATTAGTGGATTAAACAAACTTTTAGTGTTAAATGTATGAGTACTATTTTAATTCTAGATCAGAGATGCTAATTGCCAAATCCTCTGCTTGAATTAATAGTAAACACCTGAAGTTGCTAGCAAAAATCAACCTTGGTCAAGTGTTCATTAGGTGATCTTTATAATTCTGTTAATGCTGAACTGCTGTAAATATAAGATCTAGCCATCAGAATAAGATAACTAGAGTTTACTGTGGGGTGTATGATGGTGCATATTCACTTGTGAAATAAACAGGTTGCATTCTTTAGGAAAGAAAGGGACACATTTGAATGTTTCTGGTGAGTTTATTTAGGATGCTATTTATTTAGCTTGTCATTGCAAGGAAAGTAAATGTTGTGTTAGATCTAGCTATGAAAAGAGATCGTAATAGTTAATTGGGAATTAGCTGGTTTTTTTTTTAACCAGTAAAGAGCTCTTTGATTTCTGATGCATACAGTGTCCTTGTACTACTTACAACTGTTGCTGTTACAGAGAAAAAAACCTGATATGCCAACCTGCAAAAGACATAATTTAACTTTTTTTCGGTAAGGATGAACTAGCACAAGTGAGAAACAAACTAAGTCTCCCTACTGGTTTTGCCTAATGAAGGTTAAGTGGGCTCTTTTGTGCTGAAAGATCCCCACCCAAATGTCCAGCTTTGAAACAGATTGTTAATGCTAATTTTGGAGCCTGGAATGTTTTTGACTTTTTCCAAAGTCTGTGGAAACAAATAGCTAAAAGTAGCTGTTTGGGATGGGTGAGATGTTTCAGCAGGTTCCTTTCCTTCCTTATCTTGGCAGTCTTCGTTTTGCTATTCTCTGAAGGGAAGAAGTGCAAGGAAATGGGGAGAAGAAGGAAGAGGATCATTTCTTACCTTTCTCTTCTTCCCTTTGCCACACTTCTCCCCCTTTTTATCTCAATCTTCAGAATTTCCGTTCCTCTTTGAGAAAGGGGAATCTGGTGTAAGCTGAAGGTAGGCCTAAGGAGTTATTTTACAATGAGCAGCTTGCCTGCCTTAGGGAAAGAGGAGTAGTAAAATAGGTCTGTTCCTCCATCAGGGGACTGTGTTTTGGGGGACAATGAGGAGGAGAAGGGCTTCCCTGAAGACCTTAAGCAAGAGGAACTGCCTCAGGTAGAAGCCCAGAATACAGAGAGGGAGGCAGCCTGTGATGATTCCCCTCACCAAAAAAGAGACTCCAGGAAACTCGTCCTCAGCACTGATGGCCAGAAACTGTGCTGGGAAGAGAAACCCTTCAAGTGTCCAGAGTGTGGGAAGGGCTTCAAGGGGCACTGCTGGCTCCTGAACCACCTGCGGATGCACAGAAGAGAAAAGATGTTTATGTGTGCAGAATGTGGGAAGAGCTTCCGCAGGAAGGCCAACCTGGGGGTTCACATGAGAGTCCATACAGGGGAGAGGCCCTACAAGTGCAAGGAATGTGAGAAAACCTTCAGCTATTCCTCAAGCCTCCTCGCTCACCACAATACCCATCTGAAAAAGAAAACCTTCGGTGGGAGCACAGCACTGCTGCAGCATCAGAGAGTCCATACAGATGAGAAGCCCTGTAGGCGTTCAGAGCATGGAAGTGGCTTCAGTGTGAGCTCCAACTTCATCACACAACAACATCTGACAGAGACACCCAGTGAACACACAGCAGGTAACTGAATTGTGTTTATTTCAAGTTATACAGAATCTCAGGGGATATATGAAATATTCTGGTCTCTGGTTCTTCCTAAACACTTCTCCCTCCTTGCTCTGGATATGAGTGTTGGGGTTTGGTTGGTTTGGTTTTGTTAATTTTTTTTTCCCCATCTCTTATATAATGCATTTATCTCTGTCATCTGAGGAAGTTCCTTGAAAAAGCTGAAATTTAGGTGTTACCATGAAGGTTTTGTGGCACCTTAGACTCCTCAAAGCTCTCAGATCTCACTAATTCCTCACTGAAAATAAAGATGTCACTAATTCCTGCTTCATAGTGTTGCCTGATGTCTAGCCTTAGATCTTCAGAAGTGCTCAGCCACCAAAATGCTAGATCCTCGGAAGTGTTCAGCCACCAAAATGCTAAACTGAGGGAGGTGCAAGGAATTTTGACTGTAAACAGTGCCTTGGTAGTCTCTAGCAGCTAATTTTTGTTATATGTGGATAATGAATCCTAGCTTTTTGTTGTCTGCAGTGGGGAGTCTCTGGAATATTCTTAGCACAGCACAGGCTGTCAGACAAAGGGATTGTTTCAAGTAGGGAGTTCTCTGAATTTTGCAATATTTCATGTTCTAGTAATGACCAGGGATAAAAACTGACATTGTGGCGTGTTTTTCTCTGTTGTTGTACTTTTACATGGGCAGTCCCTTTATGCTTGGTAAAAAATATTTTAAGTTTTCATCTTGGATCTTGCCTACACACCCACAGGATTGTTCTGGGTGTTGGCATGAGAACCAGGTGGTTTGGGTGTGAGGTTTTTCTTTGGTTTTTGTGGTTGGTTTGTTTGTTTGTTGGGTTTTTCTACTTGTTTTTGTTTGTTTCTTCTGGGGGAAAAAAAACCTTTCACATTAACAATAGGAATAATGATGCAGTTATAACCAAGCTTGTAATGGAATGGCAAAACTCAATTCTTAAGATAGGATTTGAGACCTCTCAGTCCATAGATACGGAGGTGGCCTAGTAACTCTGCTAATGAGTTTTGGTTTAGTTTGGACCACTGTAGTAGATGGTTCCGTGGAGAAGAAAACAGTTCTGAGACTTCCCGGATTTGGGAGCGTCTTTTTGGAGCTCGGAGATGCTGGACGCCACCTTGGTAGCCTCGCCAGAGCCTCTGCGACTCTGGTGCTGCCCGTTCCACACTCGCAGCTGCCTCTCACCGTGTGGCACTGCTGCTGCCCCACTACTCGCAGCTGCCACTTGCCCGCGCCGCCTCTCCCGCTGCTGCCGCCTTCGCTATTTTGAGGCTGCGCCTGCTGATCTCTCATTGCGCAGGCGCGACAGGTAGGTACGGCGCTCCTAGGCTGACTGCGTCCGGCAGTCCCACTCAGAGCAGCTCCCCCTTGGTTCTCTGCCCATGGCGGCTGCCCTTGCCCTCTGTGCAAGGCAGCCTTTGAACTGACAAATTCACAAGAAGGTTTCTTCAGAATAGTGTTCCAAGATAGTTTAATAACGTTTCTTGAAGGGTACCAGAGCCGGGAAGAACAGAGAACAAAGGAAGCATGACTTTTTTATGCTGGAGTTGAACAGGGACAGAGAGGGCACTCAGAGCCAATCATGTGAGGGCTTGGGAGCTGGACAAGGCAGGGATAAGGGTGTAGGGACCAGTGGGAAGGATCTGGGGGAGTGACTGCGAGGGGAGGACAAATGGGATAGTGAGTAGGACAGAACTTTCTGGAAGTGGGATGTTTCACAGGGAAAGACAGACAGGTGAACAGGCAACTGGGAAATTGAGTCTAACAGGTAACCAGGATACAGAGAAATGCAGGGAATCTCGGGAGGGGGTCTGTCTGTTTCCCCTAACAGGGGAGCATAGGCTGTAATAGGGCTAATCTCTTCAGTACCCCCTGCACTGCTCTGGCAGTGGGGGTGCACTGACTCCTGCAAACCACCATGTGACTTGAATGAAGTTTGAATTTGAAGATGTGGGTGGAAGGAAGGAAGGGTTGTTGCTGAGCTGCCATCTTTGGAATGCAGACCTTGCAACTCTTGACTTGCACCGTCTTCCTTTTAGATGCAAACCAACCTGAATTTACGTCTCTGCATCAGAAAGAAGAGCAAAGGTGTGGTGCAGAGGGAAGTGAGATGGGTCACTGGAATCTTGTTTCTGAAGAGTGTAAGTATAAAAAGGCTTCTGAATTGCCTTGTGTTTTTACGTAGTAGGCTTTAATGTTCCCTTCTCTTTGTACAGTGAAGAAAATAAGGGCAAATGTGGATATGTTTCTCCTGATCCAGCGAAGTCATCTGCAGGTGCTCCAGGAAATTCAGAAGCAACTGAATACACTGCTCCCAGGCAATGCTCTCCTGAATTCCAAACTTTATCACTTAGGACAGCAGACAGCTTCACCAGTGTCCATTTCTTGCCCCCTTCTTAATCCCAGCAGTCTCCCCTCCTGTGAGGGTGCCAATGCCTTATCCCTTTCATCTGCCTCTGGAACTCTGCCTGCACCTCAGCTCCCAATCTCCCAGGATCTTGTGCCTTCTGCAGCTTGCTCGGTGTTGTGCTGTGAAGATGTCCACTGTAAACACATGTGACTGTTCTGCACCATGTTGTTACTCGGGGCAGGTGACCTCTGGGCTGTGGTGTTGTAGTTGTTTTACCTGTGAAGGTGCTGTCTGTACACTCAGATGCATCAGGAAGCAGAAGCTGATCAAATCCCTGCTCTGTAGCCTGTATGGATTTTAGCCAGGAATGACCTTTGTCAAGGCAGCTCAAGAGTTCCTTTTCACTGGAGTGCAGTGAAGTGCAACATTCATGTACAATATAATGCATAAAACGTGGGTATATTTTTTATCTGATATGTCTTTTCAGCAATTCTACCTCCCCTAATGAGCTGAAACTAATGATAAAGTCCTCAGGGATGCTTTAAGCATCTCCTGTTAAGTCTGATTTATATAGAGGGAAGCAATATGCTTATGCAAAGATGTTCAGTTTAACTGCACCCCTATTCCCAGCATCCATTTGCAAAAACTTCCTTCCATTAGGAAGTCTTCAAATCAGGTGTCCTTGACTTAGCTGATTCTTAGGCCCAACAGCACTGCTCAAACTAGAAAAAAATACTTTCTTCTTTTTGTTTAAAAGAAACAAACCAAAAAAGCCCTAGCAAAATACCACCTTTCAGGTCTGCTGTCGCTGCTTGACTCCTGCCCAGCCAAATGGTCAGTGAGCAACGGAAGCGCTCGGCTCCTGGCAAGGCTGGCTCTGAGTCTGCCTTCGCAGCTTCCAGTCTGCCCCCAGCTCAGGCTGTGTGCTCCCTGTTTTGTGGGCTAGCAGCAGCAAGTTGGTACTGTGTTGCGGCACAGAGAAAGGCAAGAGAAGGACTCTTGGCAGTAATCCCAGACTTTATTCACCACCTGCAAGAGACAGGAGAAGGTGGCAGATGGGGAGTTGGGCTACCAAGAGCATCGAACACAGATGACAGGGGGTTTTAAGGGACACAAAAGGGGTGGAACAATGGGAGGAGTGAGGGAAACAAACCAATGGGGAAACAATATATAACTTCTAACATCCAGTGGGTACAAATAAGGGGAGAAATACGTTACAACAAACCAATCAACATAGGGTGGCAACAGAATTTTCTGGCAACTTACGAATATGGAACATCTGTGAGGGGATGGGGGAGCAGATGGAACTTTGATGGACAACAAACTGTCCAATTCACACTTTCATTTATCTACGTGGAAAATTGGCCTCAGGCTCGGCCACCGCCACAGTCTACCTTGCTTACTAAGAGTTTATGAGGAAAAGCCAAATTGGTTTATAGGGCACTTCTTCTTTTGTTCAAAGTTGAGCTCAGTTGAGCCTGGGTTTAGATACTGTCGTATCCTATTTGAATTACTACATGTTATGTATTGATTAGGTGTAGGAGTGGCGTAAATAATTACTGTTTGAGGAGGAACATTGAGAGGCTCAGGTGCATCATCTTGTGAAACAGCAGAGGAAACAAATTTTTTTTCATTATTTTTTTCCTATAGGACTCTGACATTGGGCCTGTCAGGGTTGGAAAGTGCAGAGTTTTAAGATGTGTTAGTCTGGTCTACATAATTGTTTCCATCAGTGAGAGGTTTGGGGCAGTGTCAGAACCTTTAAGCTTCAAAAGTGCAAAAAAGCTCATTTACCTTTGAACTGTGATAAAGAAACTTCGGGGCTTGTACCTTTGCCAAATAACTCTTTCCCTTAAACTAATGCTGTGTTTGTGCATGGTTGGTTTTGTGGTTTGTTGTGTTTTTTGTTACCTTGTTAAAAGGATACACTCTTAGTAATTAATAAAATAAGGTTTTGGTTTGAAGAATGGGAAACACTGTTTCTCTTAGGAAGTCTTCTTCTTGTTGACAAAATGTCACATTCTGTCCTAAAGATAAATCTGTGGGCCAGGTATGACACCTTTGCTGTGTGACTACAGACTGTGAAAACCACACACTTGTTCTTACTGTGTGGGATTTTGGATTACTCTTAACTCGTCAGGATATTAATTTAAGCCAAATTGAGAGGCCTTAAAGGACATCCCTTCAATGTGATCTTGTACTGGTATGTTTGAGGTGTAGTTTCCATCGGTTGAGCATTTCAGTCCTGTGTCTCCAGGCTTCAGAGCTTCAGTAAGAGTTGCTACTGTTCCATGGAAACTCAGGGGTACTGTTCGTAACTTCTTTTGATGTTTAATGTCATTCTGCTTAAAGTAGAATCCCCTCATTAAATCACTGGTTAAAGTTTGTATTTCAATTGTTTTTATGATGTTCATTATTAAAATGTGGCATTCCTGTTACAAATGAATCTTTGGTGAGCTTTTGTCCTTTGTAAGAGAGTTACGTAGAGGTGGCCCCTAGGAGTCCCAGGCCAGCCAGAACCATCGGTCCTGGCAGCTTTCATCTGGGTTTTCCCTTCCTCTGCTGATCAGAAATCTGGAGGTCTCCTGGCTAGAAAGAGGATGGGCTGATGCACTTTCCCTGCCCACAGCACACGAGCTGTTCTCTGGAGAAACCCACAGCCTGCGTATGCTGTGCATGTCTGGGGAGACTTCCACTGACTCTGGACTTGCTCATGCATAAAGAGGCCAGGGGACTTAGCTGTTAACTTTTCCTTTTATCTCTCAGCCAGCTCCATTTTCTTCTATTTGTATAATAATAATAACAACAGAATGGTACAAGTATAAGAAATAATGATCTGAAAATGCAGACAAATTGAGGGCAATTTTTTGAGAAGCAGCTGGAATTCCAGTTCTGTAAAACTGGCACTAATTTGCCCAATTTTGCTTTTAACCTGTCAGTCTTCAGAACCATTTTCTTTTCTTCAGAGAAAAATAACTCATGAAGTTGTTACTAAGCTGACAGCAGGAGAGAATTTTGAAAAATTTGCTGATTAAAGTGCATCTGAAGAAATTAGGCACTCAGGCAGGTAATTGAGGTGTTTCTGTTTTGAATGGAAGTTTCTGAAGCTGGCAGCTGTGTGGAAGTCAAGCAGAATAATAATAAAAAGAACTAACATAACTCCATATCACACCTTAATCACACAATTTATTATGGCAAGATAACCCTGGAAAAAGAGAGGCAGCCAATGTGAAATATTAATCCTAGGGACCTGGATGACATCTAGGAGGTCTTAGTGTGGATCCATGAATTTAAAGATTGACATGGATGTTGGCCAACAGTCTTTAAAGGTTTTTAACCTTGTTAATCTGGATTGGATCCTGATTTCTTAATCATGTAAAACAAGGATAATTATTTCATCTAAGTTAAATTGTGGTTTTTGTGATCTGATTGCATATAAGACATTATTCCTTCATTATATTCTAAAAGTTACAAAGGTCTTGGAGGCCTTGCCCAAGATTTTCAGGGCTGAAAATGATCATTCATTAGTGATGATGGGGAAGACACCTCCACTCTGCGTCAGTTAACTTTTGGGATTTTTTGGTACTCTGCAGAAAAAAAGGCAAGTTTTTCCTTCATCCACAGCTGTGGAAAGGAATTAGGTTCTCAACACACCCAAAAGTGAGATTAAAACACAAATGAGGTTAAATGTTGGGATCCAAAGCAATCATCCAACTTTATTTTTCCTCATGGAGGAGGAAGGAAATAGAGAAAAAAGAAAAGCAATAAGCATGTTATCATACACTTAGCTAGGGTAAGGCCAACAATTAAAAATACAAATCCAGTGACAATTACAATCCCAACTTGTGCTAACCATTTTCTCCATCCTATAGGCCCTAAAGGCTTTAGCATGGCAGTAACCCATGATCCAGGTTTTAATCCATCAAACGAGGCTTGCGGTTGCAGAGACTGAAATAATTCTCTAGCTTGATCACTTATTTCTTTCATCTTAGCTTGTGCCTCCTCAGTGGAGGATGAGGCAACACTCAGCTCCAGATAAATTCAGCACATTCCCAGTCATATTCCCTTTCCAGTTTAGCCAAATCAGCAGCTGTTTATGGATGGGGTATCTTTTGTGGTAATTTGAGATGCCTCATCTTCCAAATGCGCATTCAGTTTTAAGAGGTCATTGTGGAACAAGCACTTGATCAAGTTGGTTATGCAGGGATTCTAATTCAGAGAGAGGATATGTTGTTGTTTCTTTAAACAGCCTTGGTTCTAATTCATCATCTCCTTCTCTCATTAATCTCTCGGAAAAATTGAGCCAAATCATAAAACTTAACAGCAAGGGAAAGGGCTGTGCATTTGCCCTTCACTGACACAGAGCTTGAATAGACAACAGAGACAAGGTTGTGTTGCAACTCATGTTCCCTGATGAAGATCCTATGGCTGGATCTAGATGATCTTTGAGGTCCCTTCCAACCCAAAGTGGTTGTTTTTCCATCTCAGCAGAGCTGTTGGGAACATGCAGGTGTCTGAGATCTCAGTGGCATGGTCACCAGAGGATAACAAATTCATCAGCTTGAGTGTTATATACAGTTCTTTCCTTAACAAGCAGGAGTTATAGCTAAAATTCATTTTTCCTCTCAAAATCAGTGGTTCAGTCTAATTTTAGCTGCAATGTATGAAAAACCCAGCAGGTGGGGATCTACAACTGTGTTTTATTTTTACAACAGTTAGCTTCTTAGGAACCTTGAAGCTGGCAGAGACACAACTGTACTTAGATATTTTACAAATACCAAATGAAACGGAAAGTAAGTTTCCTATCACAAACAGCTTTCAGTCTAGAGCAGCATTACTGCAGTTCCCTCAAATGGGAAACATTTCATAGATAATAAACTCTAGTGTGATTTATTGTGTGGTTTTGCCTTTTTGTAATTGAATACCACCCAAATTTCAGCTTTCCAATATCTCCAGGACAAAAAAAGAGCCCACCACATTCCCAAGAAAACTAGGGAATTGCACAAAGCATGGCTACACGTAGTATGGCTGTTGGAATAAATGAGGATGTTACCTGGAAACACTTGAAAAATTGTGATGTACAAACAATTGGAGGAGCATCAAAGGGGTCTAAGACTAGGATTAAAGCTTGATTTACCACATTTGTTTCTGCTCCATGCATTTTGGTTTGGGTAGTATATTGTAGACGCATTTTGCACTTTGGGAGGCTCCCTGGTTTTGAGGATTTTCTTGTCTTTCAAGGAAGAATAATGAAGTGGATTTCTCAGAGGCAGAGGATTTAATTTTCTGTGATGGTAAACCACACTTACAGGGCAGGAGAATCTGTCATGGGAAGCACAGACTCAGGAGAGGCTTCAAAAGCCATGGTGAATACCAGCACAGCATAAGCTCCAGTGGCACTGTTGGGATGCCCACAGGGGCAAAAGCCAGGGACTGCTGCACAAACCCAAAGAGACTCAAAATATTCTCTCCATATTTGTCCTTCTGGAAATTTGTACAGCAGTCACAGATCAGCTGCTAGGTTTGAAGAAAGGACTAAAACAAAGAAGCTCCTTGGCATGTATGAAAGCAGGAAATCAAACTATCAGATATGGCACTCCTCAGGCAGGCCTGCTAGGCCGAGGGCCTGAAGGAGAGCCACACAAAGAACCACACAGACACAGCAACAGGAGAAGGCAGAAAGAGAGAGGGCAGAACCCTCTGACTTTTATTTATATGTTTTCACACATCACCGTGGATTGGAGGTAGAAATTACCACCTCTCATAATCCACTGGTCAGAGTATTTGTCAATCATATTTCTCCACCCAGTATACTGGAATTCATAACATAGATACAGTTTGGGAAAACATAGATAATTGCTAANCCCCCCCCCCAATTGTATGGAAATATTAATAAATACTGTGGGTATTTTGCATGGTACAGCAGACACAGGAATTAAATCCACACACAGGCACATTAAATCAATAGCACTTAATTAGTTTAAATAAGTAGACAAAATCATAAATAGCCCTTCCCCAACAAGTCTAGCCAATCAAGTTTGATTTAGCAGAAATTGAATAAGAACAGCATCTAGCAGATAACTTTGGTTTAGGGACTAATTATACCCGAAAGCAGAGATTTTCCATTTTAAATGGAAGCCATTTAAATGGGTATGAAAGAGTAACAATTTCATCTTTAACCCGTGTAGGAACAGTTCAGTTCCAGTTTGAAAGTTCCAGACTGAAAGGACTGATTTAACATACTCCAAATCTGCCACCACCTGGGTACTGAGGGAAACTGCATTTCACTCAGAGGCAGGCAGACATCACTCGCAGTCTTGCCAGGGCTGGCTGGCTGGCAGAATAAAACCCACTGAAGCCATGAGGTAAGTCCAAAATGTCCCGCCTGAAAAGCCAGAGGGTTCTTAAAACATTGGTAAATTCTGAAAAGACAGGTAAGGTTTATCCCGTGTTGTACCTGAAGGGAGCCTAGAAGAAAGATGGAGAGAAACTATTTATGTTGAAAGACCACAATAAGGTGTCCCCAGAGCCGTCTTTTTTTTCTAGAGGTGGAATGAAGAAATGTAAGGGAGGAATCAGAGACAATTGTGATGCAAAGAGATGCCAGGGCGTGTCAGGTGAAGACAACAACTGAGACAACAGAGAAATGTAGCAGTGCAAGGGAGCTTGTGAAGGCTGCAAAGCAGAGGAGGGGCTGCAGGACAGCCCTGTACTTGGTGAGGCCACACCTCAAATCTTGTGTCCAGTTCTGGGCCCTTCAGTGCAAGATGGACATTGAGGGGCTGGAGCGTGTCCAGAGAAGGGAATGGAGCTGGGGAAGGGTCTGGAGCACGAATCTGATGAGGAGCAACTGAGGGAGCTGGGGGGCTCAGCCTGGAGAAGAGGAGGCTCAGGGGGGAGCTTCTGGCTCTCCACAACTCCCTGACAGGAGGGGGCAGCTGGAGGGGGTAGTTCTGAATCCCAAGGCCCTGTCATCCTCTTTCCCTGCTCCTAGAACCAGATGCCATTTGCTACATGGCCAAGGTGCAGGTGTTTTCTCACCCTTCCCTGTGACAGGTGTCTGCCCCCCCACAGCAACTCTCAGGGCATTTATTTTCCTTTCTCCATGCTTTGTGAAGTGCTGTGTATACTTAGCAATGCTCCATAAATTAAAAGGATTGATGTGGATTTATTTCTAAGATCTTTATTAATTTATTTTAAACTATGCCAAGTCGAAGTGGCCTTAGGGTTCACAGCTGTTCCCTAGCAGCTAGGAGGGGATTGCTCACCAGTCTAAGCACATAACTGGAGTTCCTTCCCACAGCCACTGTTAGTTTTGCCTGTTCAGCATCACTTGGCTGAAATAATTCATTCCCCCTGGCCTGTTTGCCCTTTACTTTTTGTGGTCATGTAGCTGGAGAGGAGAATCTGGGTACCAACCCTTCTTTTCCTGTTGCAGAAGTTACAGGGTATTCTCCTCTTCTACCAGGGATTTGATCACTTTGTGGGCAGCATAAACTCACGAGCCAAATCCAGGAGGTATTGGGGATGTGCAAAAAGGCAAGAACCAGAAGGTTCACTTTGACAGCAGCTACCTTGCCCTACCAGCCAGCTCCTCCCTCAGGGCCATAGTGGGAGGCTACTGGAAAAAGCAAATCAGGTACTCTAATTCCAGCAGAGCATCCCTAGCACGCTCCATCCCAGACCTGTGGTCACCAGCTGGTGCCCAAATGCTCCTGCCAGCTGTGACATGTAGCATACTGTAAATTTCTGTTGTGCTAAGAGTGCTTAGATCTTGCAGTGGGACTGTGGCACTTTAGAAATACCTAAGATAGACAAATAGATGAATGACATCTCTGAAATAAAATCTGTCACCCTGGTGTTGTTATCCTCTCTCCCTTCCCTTCTTTTATCTTTCCCTTCCTTCCCTTCCCTTTCTTTCTGTCTACCCAGAGTGAGTTTCCCATCAGTTTCTCAGCCCAAGAATCTGGAGTTCAGGGACATTCTTAGAACTGGTCTTAATTTTCTCACATTTCTGCAAGAATCTGCAAAGCCAGAGGAGGGCACTTGGTACTCACCATTCCTTTATGAGAGAAAGTGGTTTGTCTTTTTTACTCTGGAGTGACACACCGTCCTACTGGTAAAAGAACCTGGTTCTGAAGAGATTGTTTTGCCCGGTCCACCTGGGTTATATGGGATCCAGTTTTCCAGTCCTGTGCTGAGAAAAAAAGTATGTAATAGTGATGACTGAAATACAGTTTTTACACTCTTTGCTTTGTTGTGTCTGGGAAAACCGATTTCTTTTGATCTTGGACAAGAGGTGTGTTTTGTGTGTTTAATATATTTTATGTGTAATCTCTAAAGCATTTTTTGAGATATATCAAGCAAAAAAAAGTGTCCCTGCATGCACAGGAGACTTTTCTTTCAGGCTCTGTTTCTTCTTTACCTCAACAACACTGGTCTGAATAGCCAGAGACACAACAGCAGGAGCCCCATCTCTGAAAAAGAAAGGAAATACAGGAAATTTCAGGAGATGGATGAAGGGAGGCCAGAAGAGGCAACAAGAGCCAAAGTCAAGGTGTCCCAAAGCATTTTACCATTGCAGAGGCGAATGGCTGAACCAGGCCACCATTGAGGGGAAGGGAGAATGGAAGGGATTGAAATGGGATGAACAACTAGGAAGGAAGACTGGGGTTGTTGGACTTCCTGAAGCTGCTGGGAAGATGTGATTTGGGGGCAGTAACAGCTGCATGGGAGAAGGGTCACCACTCTCCAGACCCCCAAGTAACTGATCCCTCATCCCTGGACTTGCTCCTTTTTGGCTTTCCAGAGCTCTTGCAGTTGCCCTGCTGCTCATGTGTTGCCTTGCGCCAGTTTCTGCTCTGTCTCTCCCTCTAGCTGACCTTCCCCACAGCCCTGCTGAACTCTGCCGGACTGTGGCTGAGGTGTTTGTGCTTTCCCACCTTCAAGCACACAACGACAGAGATTTCCCTGTGTCAGTCCCTGCTCTCTCCCTGTTTCCCCTCACAAAAGGGCAGCCTCACCTGGCTTACCCCACACCACCTCCGAGCACACAGAATGTGCCTCTGCCTTTACAGATGGCAGAGCTTTTGACAGGCCTGCGTGTGTCCTTCCATTTGCCTTTTCCCAGCCTTAGCAGATCTCTTCCAGTACAGGGACTGGGAAGTTGCTTCCCACAGTTCTGCACCTGGCTGTTGTGCTTAAGAAGGTGCCTCTTTGCTGGTCAACTGATTTCTTTTCTTGCCTGATTTCTCTAACAGATCACCTTTGGATTTCTCCTGATGCCTTCAGGCAGAAATACCAAGCAAGAAGGAAAAACCAAGTTTACATATAGTATGCATTAGAGGGATTTCAGTCATCTTCCCAATTCTTTGGACATATGAGCAAACCTTTATGTGAATGTAGGGTAAAACACGAACCACAAGATGCTTTATTGAGAAAAAAAAAAGTATTTTAACAATTACTGGGAGAAGGGAAGCAGCAATGAGAACACAGGGAGCAAGGGGGTGAAAGAAAACATCTTTCCTGTGTCTAGAGAAAGAAGAACTAAAATCAATGAAATGAGTCCTCATATTCTTAGAGAGGTGAAAGAAGATGGCAAAACATGATGGTATTTGGTCTGGACCCTTGAATTCAAGCTCCCTGGCGTGGTCAGCATTGATGTTACCTGTCAGGGCTGTTCTGAGGATGAGGGTTGGTGTGAAAGCACTCAGGGTTTAGCTCAGGGCAGCCACATCTTGCCCTAAGCTTCAGGCACTTGCTTTCCTTTGGCTAATTTAGGATGTAGCTGCCACTGTGTGACTGGGTTTCACCTGTATCTTCCACCTTGTTGTGACCAGAGCCACTAATGCATGTGGAGAGAAAGGGAGTTCCTTTTTCTATAAATGTAACCTGAGAAGATCCTGAAACTCCTCAGGCTCCAAGTCTCTGGATTCATCACCTTTGCCATCAGTGCTCAAGTCAGTCACCTCCCAGCAGGAGCATTCCTAGGCAGAGAAGCAGTGAAGTGCTAAGTCAGAAGTAGGAGGGAGACAAAAAGGAAATGACTGGTACTTAAAAATACTCAACCCGGGAGGCATGAACCATGAACTGAAGAGAGATGCCAGAAGAAAACCAGACATGTATCGGAATACAAGAGAGAATGACTAATTACAGATGCTTCCTCCAAGTCTGGGAGTAGGTGAAAGTGATGTCACTGCTGGTGTGATCATGTAGGTTAGTGCTGGTCCATCACAGCAGTGGTATTGTTTCTCTAGAGCAGAGAAGAAGAGGAATACATCTTCTTCTGGAATGCATCCACAAATTGTTACTTCACTCTATACCATGAAGCTATGTCTGTGAAGAAGGCTCTTTTATTCCCTTTCTTGGTGCTAGCACAGCCCCCATATCTGCAGTACTCTTCCAGCCCTTAAAAATCATGGTAGCTTTCTCCCTAATCCACAGAATAAAGAATATCCATCAGTGGAACAGCACACGCTGCCACTCACTTTTGTTCCAAAAGCATCATGTTAAGAACTGCTAAAGCAAAGCCTGTGTGAGGATGTTTTGTGCTGCCCTCTGGGCACAGTCAGGTTTGCTCTCATGTCCCTTATGAACATGGGCAAAGAATTCCTGCCTCCTCATTCCCAAGGCTCCTTCACTGGCTGAAAGGTTCACATTCCTTGTATTAAATAGGTGTCTCCAAGGCTGGGTTTTCATGACATCCTGCGATGGCAAACAGCTCTCACTGATTTGTGACAGCAGATTATCCTGGATGGCTAAAGCTCTTGCCATCGCCAGCCACCCCACTGGGTTATTTTTAATTTGGATTGCTTCCCTGATCCAGTGCTCAGCACAGCTCCACAAACAGCAGGGCTGGCACAAGTGAGGGAAAGTTGAATTCTGGGGCAGGTGGTAACAAACATCCCCAGAGCTCCACAATTCCTTAAATTGGTATTGTCACCATGCCATCCATGCCATCAAACAGGAGCCTGGGAGGAGCAGCAGGGAGTTAAGAGACAGCAGAACAAAGGCATTAAACAGAAATGTCCCCTTTTTTGCACATGAGGAGTATCTGCAGAGGAGGTTCAGTTTATGAATATTTTCCAAGTGGACGTCACACAGCTGGAATGGGTGCTCATCACTTGCTAAGTACCTCTGAGGAGTGGAGCTGCCAGGTTTGTACTACTCTGCTCATCCCATTGGAGCTCTGCTTCCACATGCTTTTCTTCCAAAAGCCTCATCTCTTCTGTGTGTCCTTGTAGTCACTTCCTCCTGAGCTCTGCTCGTGGTGCCAGTGCAGCTCTGTGTGCAGCTGCAGCATGATGGAGATTGAACTTTCAGTGGCTGAAGAGTAATAGCTCTCCACCCTACCCTTGGTTATTTTTAGCTGGATCCATTCCTGATCCAATCCACTGTACAGTCACACAAACAGCTGTGTCATTGTGACAGGAGGAAAATGTTTGAGGGAAGCAGAGGAGAGCTTAGCTGAGTTTAATCATCGCTGGTACCAAATGGGAAGCCACAATCATGAATGATTGCTCTAAATGCCTGGCAGCAGTTACTTAAACTTCTCTACAGCTCCCTGTCTTACTTCTTATGCAAGAAACAAAGCCTAGGGAACTTCCCAAGTCCGTGCCGCAGAAAGGAAAGGGCATTGTCTCTGGTTTAGCTGTACCTTTCTGCATGAATCAAGGCAAGCTGAATGCAGGGAGCCTGAACAAGTTTGCTGGCAGACAAAGCAGCCAGGGTTCCTCACAGCTTTCTTACCTGTTGTAGTTTGGCCAGCCTGTACCTTTAAAGGTTAAGTCCTGCAGAGATCAAAATTTGCCAGGACACCAGCCATGAGCAGCTTCCCAGAAGTATGCAAAATGTGTTTATAGTGGTCAAAAACCATGCCTGAGACACATGCTAAATACTGGCCACTACCGAAAGACAGTGATTCTTACATATAATTTAAAGATGGAAAGTATAATTAAAATTTTAGAGATTTATTCGGAAGCAAAAAAATCTATTTAGTCAATTAAAATCACTTACAGAGGCACATGTCACGCTCCTTCTCTGGGGTGCCTGACCAGCTGCTGCTGTGGGCACGGAATGGTGGGGATTTTGTTCCATGAAGACTTTGCTCCATTCAAAGGCAGAAGTACAGAAAAGATTTATAGAATCATAGAATGGTTTGGGTTGGAAGGAACCTTTAAAGGTCGTCTGGGTCCAGCCTCCCTGCCATGGACAGGGACACCTTCCACTATCCCAGGTTGCTCAGAGCCCCTTCCAGCCTGGCCTTGGACACTTCCAGGAATGGGGCAGCCACAGCTTCTCTGGGCAACCTGTGCCAGGGCCTCACCACCCTCACAGGAAAGAATTTGTTCCTAATAACCAAATCTAAACTTCCTCTCTGTCAGTCTGAAGTCATTCCCTCTTGTCCTGTCACTCCAGGCCCTTGTCAGTAGTCTCTCTCCATCTTTCCTGTAGGCTCCCCATAGGCACTGGAAGGCCACAATGAGGTCAAACAAAACTACTCAGAATCTTTTAGGCTGGAAAAGACCTTTAAGGTCATCAAATCCAACCACAAACCATCTTACTTTGCATGGGTCATTTGAGTGTTTTCCTTTCTTGATGATGATTGTGACTGCAGCAGCACTCTGAAAATGTGGACAAAGCTGCGGCGATGCCGCCGGCAGGGGCACCGGGCAGCTGCCCACGGTTTCAGAGGCTTGCCAAGCTGCTTTGGGGGGGCCGGAGGGCTGGCGAAGGTCCTGCAAGGTTTCACCTAACCCACCGGTGTTCCAGGCGCACCGAGGAAGGAGAGACAAGTGGAGGGGCTTCTCAGATGGTTTATTTGGGCACCGGGTCCGTGCTGGAGAATCACTGGCATGGCGTGTTACAGTTACATAAATACCGACACGAGGGGGCGGGGGAGAGTACAAAGCATCCTATGGGATAGGGGTGCGGGGTATGAATTTTGCGGGCTTGCAGTGTATTGGGGGATACAGAGCCTTCCCGATGGAGAAACCAGATACCGGGGGCGGGGGGGAGACAGCAGAGCCTGGCCACCTCATGGTGGTGGAACCGAAACCTGGCCAATAGCATACCGCAACACAAAGCCACCACTTATTTTGGGGTTCTCCCAGGAAATTACAAACCTGTGCAAATACCGGAGCTTTTTTCTCTCAGAATTGCATCCAAGGATGACAAGCAGCAATTTAATTTAAGTAACTTTTAAAAGCCTTTCAATCTTTCAGGTTATAACACCTACAGGTTTTCTACATAAGTGGGAAGAAATACAAGGAAAGGTGTAAGCACAAGGACATGTTTTCCCTGGATGATGCACATCATCATGGCAACCTTCCTCCTGCACAGTCACTTGAAGTTTCACAACTCTGGTTCAGATTAAATACCAATGACCTGATTCATTCTTCCACTGAATTTCACCATAAATAACTGTAAAAAGCACATTTAGTACCATGACTCAGTAGGAAAAATATCTCCTGCTCCTCCTGGCTGCAGTTTGCTGTGCCCCACACCCACCTCCAGCAAAGGCCGTCCATAAATGGCCCCATGGCTCCAGAACCAGGCTCCTGACACTCACTTTTCCCAAGGATTAATGTCTGAGTTTACAGGGGAATTTGTCATCAGTACCTGCAACAAAGAAAGCCCCCAAAATTATGTTATGCCTTAAAATAGCATCCCGTACCTCCCAAATCTCAAGTCATCACAGATACACTCCAAATTCCCAATTTAAAAGCCACTGACTTTTTTTGCAGAGGACATTAAGACAAGTACTGAGGAATCTGTGAGAGGTCACAAAGGAAAGCAAAAATTTATTACAAGGCCTGCATGTACAGCAGTTGAGTGGAAATGTTCAGGGGTCTGCAATCGAAAAAAAAGCCCCTCACATTACAACCACTTTTGTAGCTCTGAGATCAAAATCATGGAAAATAAAATGAAAGACCATGTTGTTATCAAATGTTTAATTTCTGGGAGTCCCAAGTGGTCAGCACTACGTAAAACTTGTATGAAAAATGAATGCCATTCCATGAATAACTTGCATGTATTATGTAAAACATTTACTGAAGGCAAATGCCATTCCATGAATAGCCTGGATGCTGCTCACTTTGAATAACAGCATGTTCATTTACCATAAATGAAGTTCTGTCTTCTGCCCAACAAAATTACTTTTATACCTCATTCTATCACCCTTTCCAGAAGTAAAGTGTATGAACACATTTCTACTTTTAAATACAGCTTTCATAAGAGCCTATACATGAAAAAGGACACAGAGGGCAGCTCATTAGTTGCTCTTGACAAAGGCTCAGTGGGAGGGAAAAGCAAATACAACAGAGAGAATAAAATGTCTGTGATGAAAAACCTCTAAACCTGGCCTAGGGCTGGGAGCCAACCACAGGAACATGAATTAGAGCTAAAGTCTACGTCCCACCAAGTGAATCTTTACATTAGGGAACCATCCCTTAAGTGAGGTGCCATCTTCAGGTGTTTCTTATCTATACTGAAGGGTTAGAGTTGTCTCAGCAACTTTAAAAAGCTGGATCACTGGATGTAAGAAAACAATTATTTATTCCACCACTTTCCACACACAGGCTCTTTTCTGTCAAGCTCCTCTGCACATAGATTTGGAGTCTACAACAGTACACACACACATAAAATCTACAGTAGTATATCCTGGTATTATATAATAACTAATATAATGATATGGGATAGTGTACGCAATAGATTAATCTGCCTTCTTTCTATACAGTTAGTAAAACTACAGCTATGCATACACAAATTCTCTTTCCCTCTAACTGCACAAACAAAACAAGCTTTTTAGAGAAACCACATCTTCTGTGTTTCCTGACTGTGTTGTTTCAGATTCTGACTTGCTCACCTTTTTCCCCTCTGGGCTTCTGTCTTCTTTGGTCTTATGATTTCAGTTTCTTTTCCACACATCCCTTCTAGAAGACAAACTGCAAAATCACAGGAGGGAAACTGCTGATTTTTTGAAACCACAGTTCTCAGAGAAAGATGTATTTTCAGCCCATCCTCGTCCTGAGCAAAGATTAACTTTGTATTAAAAATTAAAATAATTTTAAAGCACTGTAAGGAATAATAAACTGAGAACAGATCATCAAACAAAATACCAAAAGCCCCTTTTTCAAATATTGAAGTAGCATTTCTAGGGCATGATTCACCTATTCCTAAGGTAGACACATAAAGTAGGTCAGATGAATCACCACCTAACAGTGCCCATTTCTTCCCAGAAGTTTCAAAATCAAAGACAGTTCAGAAGCTCTCTTTGATTTTATTAATACATACTTTCAGATTTGGGGATTAATTTCATGGTGTACTTTTGACAGGCTTAGGGAGTGTTTTTTCCTCTGGTTTCTGGAGGAAATAAGGCTTTTTTTATCCCACTGTCAGCTGCCCGTTTGGAAACAACTGTCTCATTTCAATCAAGTACAAGCACATAGAGGAATCAGAGATGAGCAGGTTCCTAAATCCAGGGATCAATGCTCCTATAGCCAGGAATCAGTGGCCAGGTACAGCCTCATTGGCATTCCCATGGGAGGATCAGCAGGGAGAGACTGCTTTTGGCATTTTATGCAGCATCTTGCCCAGGCAGCAGGACAAAATATTTCATTTGGGGTCACTGAATCTGTAGGGAACATAGGAGTGATATAAGGATGATTTGGGGGAGCAGGGTGTTAGGAAGAGAGCGAAATAAATGAGAGCAGAATGTGCCAATTTTATAATAAAGTATTAATTAGAATATTGATAATAACGAGTTCTCTAGATACTGTTTGGGCTCTTTAGACTGGAAGGATTTGGTTCTGTAACACTGCCCTTGACCAGGATTTCCACTGCTGTCCACTGAAGTAGCTGATACAGCTTTACGTAACTCCAACTGATCCTGGAAGCTGGTGCTCCTAAAATGAAGAGGAGGATCTACACCTGTTCTCTGGCAGCCCTTCCTCCTTAGGAGTTCCTGAAATGCTCACACTCCTTAGAAGAAGGGAACCTCTTCCCCCTAAGAGAATCTCCAAAGCAGATTATCAGAAAACAATGAGAAATTAATTAACTTCTATGAGGACAGACATGGACAGTTGGGGTTTTTCAGCCTGGAGAAGAGAAGGCTCCAGGGAAACCTTACATGGCCTTTCCATGTGTAGAGGGGTCTTACAAGAAAGATGGAGACAATTTACAAGGGCCTGGAGTGACAGGATGAGGGGGAATGGCTTCAAACTGACAGAGGGCAGATTTACATTAGGTAGCAGGAAGAAATTCCTTACTGGGAGGGTGGTGAGGCCCTGGCACAGAAGCTGTGGCTGCCCCATCTCTGGAAGTGCTCAAGGCCAGGTTGGATGGGGCTCTGAGCAACCTGGGATAGTGGAAGGTGTCCTCATTCCTGGCAGGGGGTTGGAACAAGATGAGCTTTAAGGTCCCTTCCAACCCAAACCATTCTTTGATTCTGTGATCTGGGAGCCCCTGAGGAGAGAGCCGGTGACTTTCCTGAACCTGGGAATTGAGGACAAAGCCCCGAAGTCCCACAGGGATTCTGGTTTCCTGGCAGTGCTGGGATGCAGGAGGAGTGAGCTGCACATGCCAGTTCCTGCACTCAGCAGGGCCTGGGGGCCTGGCACCTGCTCCCAGCACCTGGCCCAGCAGGGCCCGCCACGCCCACGCAGGAATCCTGGCCAACCCCACCACGGGAAGCCACTGGGAACAGGGAAGGGGGTGCAGCAGCACACGGCCGGGGAGAGGAAGAAGCAATGACTGACACGGGACAGGAACAGCAAACAGCCAGGCTGGTGCAGGCTGGGTGTGGGAGCACATCTGCAGTGATAAGAGGTTTGCAAAACAACCTCTGGGAAGAAAGCAGGGAACTGGGTTTATTGAGTCTAGAGGAGAAGGCTGGAAATAGGGCAGGACACAATAGTGCAGTTGCAGTGCATGAGAGGTTGCTATTAAGAGATGCAGCAATTAGAGTGCTGGAAGAAGAGAGATAAGATCTAACCAACTTAACTTCCAGGAAAGAAAAGAAGACAGGAGAAAAGAAGAATAGATGTTACAAAAACTTTCTCTGAGTAAGCCAGAGCTGGAAAACATTACTTGGGAGGTTGTGAAACCCTCTGCACCAGAAGTTAACCAGACGTCACCATATTCTCTCAGTAGAGGATGGACTGTCAAGCTGTTCCTCAACCTATGGAAAGCAAAAATCCATCTACCCTTTTCAAAAATAAACTAAAAACCATCCATGCATGTCTCACGGATCATTACACATATGGGTGATAAGTGAAAAGGTTCGCATTTGGATAACAAAGGTACTATAGATTTACAAATCCTACTTTCAATGCAGGCATTTAAATTCAAAATATTATTTGGATAGAAAACTTTGATCTTTCCTCTCAAAGAAACTTGCAGTTGTTGAGCAGGTAAATGCTGGCAAGGCCTTTTATTTCTGTCACATGGCACCTTCTTCCTGCAACCAACCTTCCTCCTCTGTTATCTCCTGCTCGTATGTAGGGAAGCAGCAGCCGCTTTATATTCTCTGGAGCACTTTTATTCCAGTTGAAATGTCTGTGGGCTGGACCAGTCTCACAGCAAGATTATAGAGTCATCTCTTCACCATCTGATGGTATAGGGCCATAGGGTACCTCAGGCACCAGAAAAAACCCCAGACCATACGGGTCTTTTGGGATCCACTGCTGAGAATACTCCCAAGATAGAGGGGCATCCAGACCTTCCCAGTCCATCAGGAGTAATTAGGGTCACCAGGACATCCTACTGTAATGGAGTACCTAAAGGATATAGAGTTAGGGGGGTTTTGAGTTGTTGAATGGGTATCTAAGCTGAAACAATCTAGGCATATTCTCATACGGCACACATGTGGAAAGGGTTTTGGTGGGAGTTCTGACCAGACTCAGGATCAGCTGGTTGACCCTGGAGAAAAGCCTGATCTGTTTGCTCTTTGTGAGAAGAGCTGGAGCCAGGATTCACCCCTCCCTTACTCAGTATCAGTGAAAGCATCTCAGCAGGAAATCAACCCCTGAACAGAACATGCTCACTGTGAGTCCTACCAGGAAGGCATTCCAGCACCAGAGGTGGGTTAATGGCAAAGACGTCCAAGGCACTGCCAGGAGTCCTGCAGGGAATATGAGGCACAACCCCAAACACTACAGAAAACAGTCTGACAGTGCTCCAGGGCACATGGATAGCAGGGTTTGGATGTGAGTACCCTACTAAGGTGATGGCCTTGGGACGTCGTGTGGGTTTTTTGAGAATCAGTAACAAGGGAGAGGGAGGTCCAGGGAATGGAACATCAAATATCTATGTACAGCTGTGACAAGGTAACTTCTAAACAACCTTTTGGTCTTTGTTTCTTTGTTCTCTGATTCCTTGGGGACTGCAACTCTTTTGTCTCAGGAGGTGTGAAAATTTCAGAAGAAAAAGAAGAGTCTGTGACAAATGCTTGTTGACCACAGGACAAGGATGTGGCCCCTAACATAGCCACTTCACACCCTGAGCCTCCACAGTAATGCAGCAAGTTTTTTCCGAGGCAGAAACCCTACTCTTTTTATAGGGTCATTCTGCTTTTACGTTTTATCTGCAGTATTATTCTTGTGCTGTTCTTAACTAAATGCAAAGAAAACTAAAAACACCACACAGTGTGAATCACAAAAAAGGCCCTTTTTTTGTGTTAAGGACAAAAGCTCAATTCATGAAAAATGTGCCTTTGCTCAGAAGAAACAATCCTGCTTCAGTCTGCCCTTCCAACAACAGCATCAGAGCTCCAAACAAACAATGTTTCCCCACCCTGTGTGCATGATTGTATTTCTCTGAAAGCTCACATCCATCTTTACAATCCATCCTATGGGAAAGGTTGCCTTTTCCAGAACTGAAGGGAGTGAGGGACACAGGGAATCCTCTCTCAGTGTACAACAGGCCAACATTCTGGAGGTGATTCAGGAATGTGTGCTCGTTTTTCTGTTATGAGATTTGTTATCTAATTACAGGACTCATGTTAAGTTTAGGGACTCCAGGAAAGCCACCATGGGTGGCTAAAATCACAGAGATTTTAGGTTTTAAAAAAGCTGGAACTACAACTAAATGGTGGATGTTTCTTGAACACTCCTACAGAAAGCCTTAACGGTAATCCAGTCCCCAATCCTAACAAAAACTACTTGAGAGACGAAAAGGGAAGTTGCTCTCTAAACCTGCTGGTGTGACAACAACCAACACAGAGGAGCAGGTACAACAAACAGAATGGTGTTTGGGCTCATGTTCTCTCACCTGGATCAGCCAGGAATCAGCGTCAGGAACAGCTTCCCATGAGGGGGCACTACACCATCACATATGCAGGCTCAGAGATCTCCACCTCCAGGATTGCTGCAAAGACACCGAACGCAGAGGGAAGCACATTTCAACTTTGTTTATTCTCCTGTGCAAAAACTAAGGTGATGAAAAATTACTATTTTTATCTCGTTAAAAGTTACATTACTGTGTGTAATTCTATCCACCAAGAGGACCAAAACAAAATCTCAAACATTACATCTGGAATGCAGGGAGAACTTGTAGTTTCTGAACCCTGAAGTGCTTGATTTCACAGCTATTCAAGAGGATCTTAATATAAACTAAGGACTTCTGTGTGCAGTTTTTTAACCATCAGGGGATCCTCTTTGTTGGTGAAAGGGACAGAATAATTTGTGGGCTGGATTTTGTGTCTAGCCAACAAGAGGAAGGAAAGTGAAGGGCTGGTCTGAGTCATTACTATTGACCTACACCACAAGCAACAACACTTAAGTGGACATTATCACAGGAGGATCTTAGCTAGGAAGAAGCAACTTCCTGGCACAGTGGTTTCCGAGTGTGCAGGGACGGGCAGGATGGGGTTAGTGCAGAGGCAGCTGTTTTGAGCACAGGGGAAAGCTGCTGAGTGTCATCCTCCCACCTGGCTGTACACACTCAGGTGCTGTAGCTATCTGCATGGGGAAAACCTGCACACGTGCAGCTCCTACACAGCCACATCCTCCCTCTCAGCTGGAACCAGAGGAATATTTGGCAAGCCCCATGAAAGCAGCATGCTGCTTTCATTTCTGCTCTCCATGCTCAATTTTGTAGAGGTCCCAACGATTTCAGCAGCTCTGGACTAGAGTAAGAGTATCTGCAGTGGTGTGACTTTGTCCATATTCCACTTTTCCCTTATGGTAATTTATTTCTAGAATTCACAGTTGGAGCAGAAAGCCTGAAGAAATGACCACAGGCTAAGCAGCCTACCTGAATCTGAAGGAAACAGAAAGGCAGAATGAAGTGTTACGGATTTCTGGGAGTGAATTGATTGGTTTGTTCAGAATCATTTCTACAGAAGCCTTTGATTGTCACCCGCTGCAACTTAAGTTATTGCCATCAACACCCATATATATGACTGGTGAAGTTCTTGCTCTAGCATTTCCAAATGGAGTGGAAGTATTTTAAGAGTACCAGCAATGTTCTCCTGGACTTCTCAAAGGGGAAAAGGAGAAAATTATCATTATCCTGGATCCTTGCTCTTTAGGCTTTCTCTCACTCCAATGGAAGGAGGGGAAACATCAGTGTGTGAGCTGCAGGTAAAGGGGGAGGCTGAGACTCCAATCCAGCAATTACCTGCATTACCCTGAAAAGGTGGCATGGGCTGGGAAACAATTTACTGCAGCATGAGGGCTCTGCTTCAGGTTTGCACAAGGATTTAGCTCCAACAGAAGGATCACAAAGGATTTGGGGGAAAATGTAGTTTTTTGCAGAGTTCAGAATCACACAGCACTGAGACGCAAAGTGCTACAGGAAACCAAGAACTGCCTCCCAAAGGCTCCCTGGGAGCTACAACTGGGATTTCAGTATGGGAGAGGCACCTGCCAGGAAAAAGCAACTTGGGGTATCCTTAGTATGGAGTATCTCAGGGCACAAAAAGGATAAGCCCAAGGATTTCCTTAAAATTGTACCTGAGCTTGGAGTTGCCTGTATTGACTGCTGTAAAAGAACGGCTGTTTGGAAATGTTTGCATAAGCAGTTTTCATTAAGCTTTTACAAAATTTCTGGATAGCAAGACTGATGTTGTGATCCTGGATTAGCAAAAATTAAAACTTTGGATGATGGAGTAGAGGGTTAAACCCATTAAAAGCTTTCCTATCTTCTTTGTCTGACTACTCATTCCCTCAGTATATATTTTTTTCTCCATAATGTCTTTCTGTCCTTTTGGAAGCATCTTAGTAGTGTGAAACACTGGGGTTTTTCAACCTGCTTTTATATTTTGGATCCTTGTTCACGGATATTGCCTTGTACTTCCTAGGTATTTTTTGTGGATCCTCCTTAGGTAGCCCATGGTCTTCCTGATGTGTGTGGATTCCAGGCCAGAAATCATTGCAGTAGTTTTACTCAGTAAAAGACACCTCTGCTGACATTCAGTGTAAAGTACCAAAGAATACCCTCATTAATGTTCCTGGTTATAAACCATCCTTTTCCTGCCTTATATATATGGGGAAAAAAACAAAAAAAACCCTTTTAGTTCAAGCTTGTGTTATTTACCTGCATGGACACTTCCATATAAATCTCCATATATTAATCAGGTGGGAATAGGTCTTAAAAAGCCGCACCTTCAACAGGAAGAAAAGAATGTGACGTTATATTGCATTAGGTATATTAAATGTAATTTTTGCAAGTTTGGCTGAGGGAAATCCTCCTAAAAATGTAAGAGCTTACTACTATTCTACTGAAAATTCCATCATTGAGTTTACAAATGCTACTGATGAGCAGGAAACAGGTTGCTTTAATTATAGTATGTATCATTGAAGGTTGGATAACTGTTTCAGAGAATATAAACCCTTTAATATAGCTTTTTTCTCCAATATTTATTCAAAGGAGCTTCTTGTGCAAGAAAACCATATTTCATTAATCCCGAACAAAAGGATTTTAATGGAATTGGACTAATTTTTAAGGTATTTCTGTCTTTTGAAAAACAGTATATAAGAAAATAGATGTGAAGTTCTGGGAATGTTTTGCTGCAATTATTCATGTGAAATCCTGAGCAGGAGATAATGTTGCAGGGATTCTTCTTCTTTCTTTGGTTTGTAGCTAATGCTATGAGCAGTTTGTCTTGCCTTCTGCTCAGCTGACATTATTTACACCCTCAGTGAAACTAAACTAAGATCTGAGGCGATTTTGCCTGTTTTTGCTGTTTGAGACTGGCCATTCCTACCCTCAATTCCATCAAAATCAGGGAAGGTCAGGGAAACCCCCATTCCCATGTGTGAAGCCCACACCTTTCTGAAGTTGTGGCATGAGCAGTCATTTTCCTTGACACTAGACTGGATTGCAGCTGTAAATGGAGCTGGGAAAGCCCATCAGCCTCCCCCAGTTCCACATCCACAAGTTCAGAACCACCTTCTCCCTTCTGGAACAGGCAGGAGCTTATAATCAAGGGAACTGTTGGGCAATGTCAGGCTACAGGATGTGGGCAAATAAAAATATTCTTTTACCACCTTTCACAGCTGATAGGCAGGGACTCTCCAGACCATCCCTTACTCTCATGCTCCTAACAGCAGCCTTTGTCTAAAGACAGTCTGCAGCCTTGTCCATTTGTTTAAATTTTCCTGGCAGACCCTGTAAAAAAAGGGGAATTTAGCTGTGTAGGACAATGGCCTGACTTGCACATCAGGCCAGGCACTGCAATTACTTTGAAAAAAATTTGTACAACACACTAAATGGGCCATTCACACTTAATCCATCCAATGTAGACCTTCACTGTAACTAGTACATAACTCATCACGACAAAAAACTGTCCTTCCATGGCTCATATGTAGGTATCCATTTGTACAAAGAGTCCTTACTGCTTTTTGTATGGAAAAAAAAAAAGAAGTGGATGAAGTTGAATAAGGATTATAAAGATGTGTAATTTAAGGGGATTATTTTGCTCCTAGTTTTACTCCATAAGAGCAAACACATCATTGTATCTAGGTCACTTCTTGGTTGCAGGCTATTTGGGATTCCCAGGAGAAGGCACTTGAGAAGGAAATAGGGGAATCCCATTTTGGTCTGTGCTTCTCTTGGGATGCTCATGCTCTTTGACAATATGGGTTTTGTCTCAGAGCTACTGTTATTACCTCTGATTATGTCAGCAATGTGGATTTATAAGTAGTTTCACACAGAAAAGCATTTCTAGCCATACCACCTGAAGGAATTTCCCAGTGCTGTATATTCCTAAGCCTTTCTGTCACAGTCACCTGGACATCTTGAACAAATTTCAGGAAAGATCCCAGAAATCAGTATTGGTCTATATGAAGCCCATAGTTTCTTGAACACCTGGGATAAATGATGGCTCTCCCAGACAACAGCAGCAGTTCACCCTTGTAACTGCATCCACAACTGGCACTGAAGAAGTTCTCAGACTAAGACAGGCCAAGCTCACTCCCACAAATGAAGAACTTCCTGTAAACAAACCAAGAAACAAAAGCTAAAAATAGTCCTCCTCCCTAGCTACTGTCATGTGGGGAAATCAGAGCATGAGATACACCTTAATCTGAAGCAGGGAAGCTCCAATCCCTATCTCTGAGGGATGATTTGCATACTTAAAACAACATAATATCCCACTGCATCCTTTCTGCCCTACTAGACTGAATCCAAAGGTATGGCTGTAGGAATACAGAACTTCTGTCAATCTTATAGCTGCATTCAAGACTAAAAAAAAAAAAAAAAAAAAAAAGTGAATTGTGCAACTGAGATGCTTTTCCCTCATTTACTTCATCACCCGCTGTAGCTCAAGAAGGGGCTGGCACCCACAAAAGCAACAAGAGCATTGCGGTACCAAAGCTGAGCTGAGGCCAGGGGAGGGTCTGCACTTCTCTCAGCCTGCTGCAGTGAAAATGCAGTGCTCGAGGCTGGGACTCTGCTCCCTGCTGAGGGAAAGCTGTAAACAAGGGGCAGGAAAAGAGATGACTGGATTTCAGAAGGGCTGTTACCTCTGGATATTCACAGCGGGCCTTGGAGGAAATGAAGGAAACGACCAGGACTGACTCACCGGGGATGGGTGTTTTACTTGCTGCTTGTGTAAACTTACCGTGCTGCAGTTTCCAAGCTCTCTGTTCTGCTCCTTTCCATCACTACCAAGGTTTTTCACGCCATATACACAGGTTTGCATCTGCTTGGAGTAAGGTATAGCTGCTGAACACGCCCAGGGAAGCAAATTGGCTTTCCACGGCGAGGCTCAAGCAGATGATTTTAGTTAGTTTTAAGACAACAAATCCCCTACTCTGCAGTACTTCTGATCTGCCAGCAGCTGAACCAAGTTACTGCCAGGTTGTGCCCTGCTGCCTGCCTGGATTTTGGTGTGCCCAGCTGTGTGCTTTTTATGTGGAACTAAACCCAGAATAGTGTCTGCCGCAGAGCAGAGAGGATGTGACAGCACAGGACTTGAGCGGGACGGGATGTTTACGAGGAGGATGTCGGAGTGGGAGGTTAATGTCCCAACTGCCCCTCAGCCTGATGACAGCACAAGGCACTGCAGGAAGCAGGAGCACTTCAAGGTACAGGGCCCTGCTCTTGGTGCTGCTGGGCCTCTTTGCAAGGAAGGGACATATATCCAGGCATATACATATAAATATAGTATGTGTGTATACACCCCAAGGAGGTATGTCCTTGAAGGGAAAGGGGAATACCAGGCACTCAGCTGCTGCAGTCCAGAGTTTGGTGGACTGAGGTAAGAGACAGTGTAGCCCAATCCACCTGGGATACTCACAGCATGGGACAAGCCCTCTCCTACTCACACTGTGCAGGGCTCCAGATGTGTTCAGGCACTCCAACTCCCTGTGCAGCAGGCACAGAAAGCAAGGTATCTGAGGATATGATTCACAAAACTGAACAGAAAACTGCCTCTGCAGCTGCTGGAGGTGCCAAGGACAGGGCGAAAGGTTAAGCCCACCTTAGACAATGAGCTGCCCTTTTCTGGATGGAAGTGGAGCAGTCTTCCAGTCAGAATGATCAACTCCAGCCTGCTGCCAGCTGCTAGGAACTTAAAAAATGCAGTAGGAAGAAGCATTGACTATTTATGTACTGTCCCAGAGGTCTGACACCATCCTAAAAGAGACATGATCCAGAGTCGGCTTCCCAGTCTCTTGACTTGTGGGAATTTGAAACGTCCCTTTCCTTGCTGCTGACTGTAAATGCAATGATGTGGAATGGGAATCTCAGCTGCAGGAGCTGATCCACTGCTGAAAGAAGGCACCCACATAAACAAATGAAAAGAGTAATTGAATCAGAAGGCAGCAGCAAGCACGAGGACAGTTCTGTGGCTGGCTGGGGAGAGCTCTCAGTGTGCCACTTCCAAGCGGAGTTTTCCTGCCTCGGAGACTCCACACGGGTCACAGAGGGAAGGGAAGGTTCAGGATTGCCTGGGTGTGGGCTGCAGGGTTTCTCTGGTGGTTGAGCCAAGCTTCCTCTTTCTCTTTTGCTGGAACCTTCAGAGCACATCCTGAAGGATACACACCTGCAAGCCTCAGGAAATGATTAGGAAAAAAAAAACCAACTTAGCAAAGAGACAACTCAGGATATCAATTTGAGGAGACCAAATATATAATATAGGTAATGCCTGCCCCAGCCACCTGCCTAAAATAATTCTTTGCACACTTTGCAATTTTGGTGAGCAAAGATCTATATATCTATAACTAAAGATCTATGAATACCATGGCAAAGTGTACCCTCACATAAATCCTGTATCTCTTTAAGCACATAACTACGTGTCTACCTACAAGAGATGGAATGCCCAGGAATTGTAGCTGTGGATTCAGCTTTTTCATGCAGTCTACGGAGTTTTTCTACCCATGTCCTGCTCAATTTCTTCAGAATTCGGGTGTTTCATTAATTTACATTTATTTGACAATCTTGGATGTAATCCTGCCTGGGATCCTGTAACTCTGTAAAGCCCGGGACAACCCAACACTTTTCCTTAAAACCCTGGTTGCCTGTTGGGAGGAAACACGGAGGGTTCATGCATGCGGAGTTAAGGAGTGGGAAAACAAGAGACTCGGGTAATGAAGGAAGCATACAAAATAAAAAGCAACTCTGATTCTTAAGCTGGTCCGGATGCCTGGGCTGGTGGGTCAGCTGCACACTGGAGGCAAAGCAACCAAGCACTGTGTCCAAATCCGAGGGGGACACAGGTATCACAGAATCACAGAATGTGTGGGATTGAAAGGGACTCTCAAGGATCATTGAGTCCGGCTCCTGGCCCTGTACAAGACATCCTAACAATCCCACCCTGCGCCTGAGAGTGTTGTTCAAACCCTCCTTGAGCTCTGTCAGGCTTGGTGCTATGACTACTTCCCTGGGGAGCCTGTTCAGTGCCCGACCACTCTCCGGGTGAAGAACTTTTCCTGACATCCACCCTAAGCCTCCCCTGACATAGCTCCAGCCGTTCCCCGGGTCCTGTCCCTGGTCACCAGAGCAGAGATCAGTGCCTGCCCCTCCTCCTCCCCTCGTGAGGAAGCTGCAGAACTGCTGTGAGCTCTGACCTCAGTCTTCTCCAGGCTAAACAAACCGAGCGACTTCAGCCGCTCCTCGTGTGGCTTTCCCTTTACGACTTTCACCCATATTCTTACTACTGAATTAAAAAAAAAAAAAATTGAGGAAAATACCTTCTGCTCGCACGTGTCGGGGGCTGTGGCCGGCCGGGTACAGGAGCAGTGACAGAGCCGCCGTGTCCGCCGCGGCCCCTCGGCCGCCCTGCCGTGCCCTGCCCCGCTGCGGTGCCGTCGGAGCGCGGCCGCCAGCCCCGCACGCCAATCAGGGCGGCCCGCCTGCCTTCCTGTAGGTGTGCCCGGCTCACCTGGAGCCGCGCTCGGCACTCATGACATACCTGCGGCCCCGCGTAGGGCGGCG